>VZTR01022357.1:281001-310924 GCA_013400775.1 Chaetops frenatus | reverse complement strand
GCCGGGAGCCCCCCTCCTGGAGTTCCATTCTCCTCTCCCTCAGGCAGGGAGGGGGGAGCAAAGGCAACCCCAGAGCAGCAGCAGCACTGTCCGAGGCGGGGAGTGGGGGGAAACCGGCAGGGTCCCGGCCGCAGCCCTGGCACGGCCCCCCAGGCCCTGAGGCCCAGAGCGGCCGGCCGGGCATGCGGTGTTACCTTCCCTGCGAACGGAAGTTGAAGAGAAGCTTTTAACTTCCCGCTCTTTAAATTGTAAGCTTCGCAAAGACGCCCCCAACGTTCAAGTGGCCACACAAAGTGCCCATCTCAAAACCAGCCAATCTGTGGGCCCTCCATCCCCCACCGGAAACCGTGCCCCGGCGGAAGTAGAAAAACAAAAACCCCCCCAGGAAGGAGAAAAAAAGAAGTTGTTGTCCTTTAAACCACAACAAGTAGGTAGGGACAGGCTATGACACTTCTGCACAGAGGACCATGTGCTTGTGTAAACAGGGAATGTCTGATGAAGGTGGTGCAATAAAGGGTGTAATTTTGTAGGGTGACAACAGAGCAGAAACAGACATGGGATGGCTTAACAGATCAGTCTTCTCACCATAATAAAAGTTATTTTCATAAAAAGGTTACTTTTTTTCAAGTGGCAAAAAATTAAGGGAAATATCAAAGGAAATCTCCACAACTTGCAGTTCTAGAAATATAAATGATCCATAAATACACAATATATCTTAAACAAGGAAAGAATCTACCAAAATTCAGCCAATGTGCAAACAGGAGGAGCTGAAAGTTTTTTCTCTAATATTTCCTTTAAGTGACAAATGTTACAAAAAGATGGTTTTATTCTTAAAGCAAATCTTAAAGGATTAAAGAGCTAATAGAAAACAAATATGCCATTCTAAGGTTCTATGAATATGGGTGGTGCAAATTATTTTCTGGAAAAAACTATTTGTCCCCTCAGGAGGGGACTGAACCCATGTGGAGCTCAAGGACAGGGCACCTTCTCAGACAGGTGTTTCCCTGGCCATTCACAAACACCCCTTTGGTGCTGTGGATCAACACAGAGGGAAGATGATGTGCTAAAACGTGGAATCTGTAGAAAATTCAAAGCAGAGAGAGTGTCCAGGATGCTGAGGAGAGGTAAAAATCCATGCCAGACTCTTCTGGGCTATGGGAACACATACTGTGCTTTTTTGGGATGCAAAATGTCAAACTTCTTCTGCAGCTTGGTACTTAATGCCTTTTCTTACAAAGTATTAGAGCAGTCAAACTTTTATTTAAAATCCCTGAGAATGCTGAAGAATGTTAAAATTTCCTTCAGAGCTTTTTAAGGGTAAGATTTCATTTTTTTCTGGATTCCTTTTCTAATCAACATTTACTTGCTTACTTGAAAAGTGGGGAGATGGGTGTTTCAAGCAATACTCCAGCTGCCATCTACTAGAGCTGTGTAGGCTAAGGAGACTTTTTTTCCCCAAGCCTCTTTGATTTACATCATGTACTTAAACACTCATTAGAGTGAAGCCCAGAACACGAGTCTTCCCCCATATCAGATTGTTTTAACAATTAGCCTGTAGAGCCATCCCCCCGTTCTCACTGGAGCATGGCAGTGATTCATACTGTATGGTGGTGGAGGAACTGCAACAGGCAGGACAGGCACACACACTCCACCACACACAGCCACCAGCTGACAGAGCCCTGGCTCTCTCCAGGGTACCCCCCAACATGGGCCTGCCATCTCCTCACTGTCCCCTCCTCATGGGCCTGTCCTTGTCTGTGGTTGCACCTCCAGCCTACAAAACCCTCATCTCTCTGGTGCTGGCCCCAAGGTTCCAGCCCCATGGCAGGGCGGGCACTTGGCACCTCTGCATGTGGGCACAGGAGATGGGCAGCACTTACCTGAGAAAATCATCAGAAACAGAGTTTAAAGGGCAGATAGGAGAGGCTGTGCTGGCTGGACACATGGACAGAACAGAACTCAAACAGCACCAGCCCCATTTTTCCTGTTTTACCTCTGTTTTCCTGTGCTTGTTTCTCCCCAGTAGCACTTGCTCTCTCTCTTTCACCACCTTTATTTCCTTCTCTAAGCACCTAATCCAAATTGCTCTTTCCCAGTAGAGGAGCTTGTTCATGCAGGCAGTTCCTCCCCATCTTTCAAGTGACTTGGTCAGAGTCTCTCCCATGGACCATGAACTCCTCTTGAGAGGTCTCACCCAGCTCATGTGGTGGCTTCTCCCAGTGACAACCGGGAGGGGTCAGAGCAGGGGAATCCACTGGCCCCAGTCGACTTCATGGGGCTCACCTCCCACCCTTGCCATGGGCCTCCCTGCTCATTCTGCAACCATTTTTTATCACTGAACCCAACAAACTTCTGAGTGGACACAGTAGATGGTAGAAGCATGCCATTGCCATGTTTTTTTTTGGCTTCTCCTCAAGGAGCTTGATGGCTCAATATTCTGTCCTCTGGAAGCAGGCAGTCAGCAACCTGGAGACTGAGACCCCCTTCAGGGAGTGGGGAACACTTTGTTCATGCCTGTCATTTGTAGATGTTTGAGTTAGACCCTAGGAAGCAGCCAGCCCACTATGGTTTCCTTTGGAGAGCAGGACCAGGTTGGGATCCCTCTGGGAGAGGGGTAGGGGAAGTTGAATGTGTGGGAAGAGGGTAGACTGCCTGAAGGAGAAAACAAGACTCCAGAAGAAGGCAATAAAAGCACTAAAAAAATCCCCCATGTCTTTTCATATAACTGGGAGAAAACAAGAAGTCCTTGGGCATCATGAAAGCCTGCTATCAGGAGGCAGCTTTTGATAACCTTTCAGTATTGATTAATCAGTTGTTGTGTTCATTTGAAACAAAGCCCGTGGCATGTTTAGGAGGTGGCAGCATTGCAGCTTAGTAGTGTCCAAAATACCATATCGCTATCAAGGCTAATTTAACACTGATGAGATCAATAGGGTTCCTAGGGCTAGGAGTAGATGAGAAACATGGCTCATTACACGCTGCTCTACTTCTCCAGGAGAAGAGAATAACTGTGCAGTAGGGTGAGAGAAAGGAGACTTGGAAACTGTGAAGTCCTGAAAAGGAGACAGGTGCTTTTGGCTTGCTCCCCTGAAGTGGCATCCCTGAAATAGGGATAGAAAACTGGGAGAGGTTCCTTTCTGTATCTGACCTTCTCAGGTGTGGCCCTTGACTGGAGTGTCCTTTTTTTGGCTGTTTTTGTCAACACTTGTTCACTTTCCCTTTATTTTCTCTCCCTCTACAAAACATACAAAATCCGAAATACAAAGGTAAGTCTCTATGCAACCCCATTATCTTTGGTGATACCAACATAAGGATCACTTTTATACAGAACTGCTGGGTATTGTGTGGTAAATATTGCCTCCTGCTATGGAGCTCAGAGTTAAGACACAAAGACACTGGGAATCTTGAAAGAGGGAAGTGACAATGGTCACACCCCAAAGTGCAGGCCAGGTGCCTGGATGGCATGCCACAGATGTCTGTGCCTTGCCAGAAGAAAAAGGTGAAATCCTTGTCCCTTCTGAGAGTTAGAGATCTTTGCCAGCCCTAGGTGGAAACATGGACCCCCAAAAGCAGTAGTATTCTTTTGTTCAAAGTATTAAATGAGATTAAAGGAGAGTGTGTGACTTTTCACAGTATACCATCTTAATAATTGAACTAGCAATCTATGCAGTAGACTATTAGAGCACTCAGCAAGAAATTGGGAGCAATCAATTCCCTTTTCTCCCCACCTGAAAGAATTCAGCTTTGTGTTGCTGCAGCATGGTCAATCAACAGTGACAGCATCACATTCCTGCACGTCCCTTCTTCCCCCAGTCATGATTTCTTTCTCTTGCATGTGGCACAACTATGGTCCAAGAGACATGGATTGGAGTTTCATTCTGTCTCTAGCTCTAGTACCATCCTAGAAAAGCCCATGTAGTCCTTCCCTTCTGCAATTACTGTGTCACTGTGACATTTGAAGGCTGAAGTTTGGTTGAATTCTAGTACTTTTTAGGTTAGACAAGCAAAGATGGACAGCCTAGGTCTTCTGGTCTCTATCAGAGGATGCTGACACTTCCTGCATAGGTCCAAGGGTATGATAATTTGACTGAAAAGCATTGAAGGGTTTCACATGGTCAGACTATTCCCTTCTGGTTTGCAGGTTCATACCCAGCCTGTCATTGCAGTGATGAAGAGGGAGCTTTGGATGGCCCCTGAGTGACTTATTTGAGAAGTGTTTATTTATAAAGTCCTATCTGGCACATACATCATCAACAACCATATTTCATGGTGATGGGAAAGACACTCCATGTAATTATACCAAAGAGGCAGTCATTACCTCCATTTAGAGAAAAGAGGAATTCTGAAACAGGGCAGGCTCTCCTTCCCAGAAACACTATTCCTTTCCATGGTAAATAATGGTGTAGTTTGTGTAAGAATCCTCCTACTTGAGAAAGCTGGCTGAAAAATGCTTTTGGACCATGATTTCTTTTCAATTTCTAAACACTGTTGCATGCAATGGTGGCAGTTCCAGGCAACATAATATGATAGTTTTGTACCTTGTTAGAGATGTTCTATTTCTCAAATTTTTTTATCCATGCCATTTAACTTCTCAGCAATGTCACACATGGATCTGCAGACTGGACTTGGTGACTTCAGGAGCCTTTCTAGCAAGTTTTCTCTAGCAGGCTGGGGATGGGCACAGCACCAATGCTCTGCCTCCCCAATTAACTCTTGTCTCTCTACACTTCCAAACTCCCTGTGCTCTACTGGAAGGTGCAGTGGTTCTTCTCACAGTCACACAGTACCAAAGAAGCCCCACAGTCTTTGAAGCTCTGGGGCAGAGCTCCACATCAGGGAAGTTGCCCTCAGCTGAATTATCTGGGAGTGAAGAGCTGCTGAATGCCAGCCCCACCAGCTGTTATCCCACAGGATTTTGCCTACATGGGCTCCCCTGTCTAAAAAGAGGCTCAGCCTCCCCATTCCCATCATCCTGTGTATGCCACTGTTCTTTGAGTCTTTCCTCCTCACTGCAGCCCCTTTTCAGGCCATAAGAATAAATATAGAAGAGTAGGGTACTAGAGACTTATGAGGCTTTGTGAACACTATGACACAGTATCCTGAAAGAGAAAATATGCCCTGGAAAAGTTAACAGCAAATTAAATACAGGGAAGTATGCAGGGGTATAAGACTTCATCCTCTCAAGAATTTCCATGGAAGATAACTTTCAATCAAATAACACAGTCAAAGTTCAAACCAAAGAAAATGAGCTCAAATAAAAAATGAACAGAGCTCAGCTAAAACTAGAATCAATAGAGTAAAGAATTTAATGACCTGTTCATCTCAGTATCATGTAATTGAGCCCAAATGACATTTAAGCAGAAAGAAAACTGCCCTTATGATTTGTTAATAGTTACTCACATTCCAGTAACAAGCCTACAGGAGTGTTCCTTCAAATGCATGTTCTGTGTCAGCATTAGTACCTACTCCAAGTAAGGGTAGCTGATGAACTCCAGCCATGAAAGAAGAATCAAGTACCAATTAAATATTTAATGGCTTTAGCAAATGCAGTGGAAGTAGATACATTAATTACAGGGACAAAAAAAAAAATGTTTCCCCAAAGTAAGGATAACTTAATTCAGCAGCAGCTTGGCTTAAAGGTTTTCAGTAACTTTTATTTTGGAGAGTTGCATGATAATAATATTTCTAGCTCAGGAGCTTGTGAGCCCACATTTTTTAGTATGTTTTCATGAAGCAAAGGTAAGTAACATTAAAAAGAGTGCACTGGATTTATACAGTATGGTGTGTATGCTTTTGGTCTGCAAATAATTTCATCTATAGGCTTTGAGACTTGTGATATCTTTATTCCAATTATCCAGTAACACACAAAATTATAAAGCATTGTAGCAAGCTGTAGAAGGACATTTCCTTAGTTAATTGACAGTGGTGTTCAATGGAACTAACCAAATAATAATGCATGAAATACATAGGATTAATTAAGGAAAGAAAAGGTTTTAATTTTTGAAGAAAGCCGACCTATTTGCCTGAGATGATACTTTTCCTGCTTATTTCTGTCTTTGTAGGCTAGGAGGATAGTGTTAAATCATTGCACAAGGGGAAGAATTACTTATATTGCAGTAGAGTGGGGTTCCTTCCTCCTTTTTTTTTTTCTTTTTAGTGATGAACATGTTTTTGTGTTTAGTCAGGACCAAACTGAAGCACTCTGAGGGTGGCAAGACTTTGGATTGATTCCAGAGGGTCTTCTGCCAGCGATTAGTTCTGCAGTCTCATTGTGTCACTGGTTGAGCTTTCTTCTCCTTTTGGAAGAATAACTGAAGTCTCAGTACATAGGGACATGCTCAAAAGTAATTAAGTTACAACCCTGTAGCTGAAAGGCACTCTTCTCTAGCTGAGATGCAGCAACTGACCATGTTGGCTTTCCAAGCCCACTGGAACATAAAGTACAATCAATTATTTAAATCAACAAGAGTCTTAATGGAACTGTTAGTGGTACATCAGATTTCAGCCATCTGTGACATGCAACATTTTGCATTTTGAATCACATTTAAATGGTGTGGTAAGTGAAATAGACATTGTGACACGAGATCATGAACAGCAAACCATTTTACTTCACAGTGTTACACCCAAGGAAGATAGTTGGTTACCACACTCTAGCTGAGCTAAAACAAACTTCTTGCAAAGAAAGCAACTTTTTCAGAAGTACTAATTCAAATGCTTGTGCTTATGCAAAGGTACCCATACCAGGGTATCAACATTCTCATTCTACTATGGACCTCAACAGTCAATGATTGTATCTGCAGCACAGCTTCTCTGTTTTAATCAGGCTTTCAAGGTCTCCTTTCTCTGCTTCATATAGATTAAACATAATTAAAAAGATAATCCTGCAGAAAGCAAGTGACTCCAGATTCTAAAAACTGTTCTTCCATTAATAGCTGTGCTTCGTTTCTTCACAAGCCAGTCTTCACAAGATGGAGGGCTGATCCAAAGAACACGTAGTTATTAAACAGAACTAGTGGTATCAAATCAAATTTCTATTACACTTGACTTTCAGTATCCTGGAATTTTATGTAATGCTTGTTTCAGAAGTCTTCATATTTCTGTTAATATTTTTAATTGAGGCACGTGGATAAGTCATTGTTATTTATCATTTGACAAATTCTCCATTTAGAAGAACTTTATTTATCTCTGCTTAATTTAATTGTCCTGGATTTTCAATCATATATGGTATGGATAACACCTAAGAGGAGTGTTTTCCAGCATCAGATGCAATTCTATGTCAGTTATGAAACACTTCTTTAGTAACTTTATTAGCTGCGAAAAGAAAAGGGAAAAAAAAAAAAAGAGAGAGAGAAATGCTGAAGAATCTTCATATTAAAAACCTGGGGGTAGGAAGGTCCCAGCAAAATGGATGCTTTGATTTTAGTCTGAGTGACAAGGTGGAAATGAATGAGAAAGTGTTTGTACCATGCAATTTGGCTAAGTGAGAATGTGAAATGTTGGAGGTCACTGTTCCTAGGAAAGAAAGGCCAGCAGAAAAATGTTGGCGAAATTCACACCTTTTCTGAAGATTTGCAAAGAATTGCCCAGTAGATTGGTTACTTAGAAAGTTTATCTGAGATGCTTGACAGTTTAGGTCCAGTTCCTGGGGACTAAGGACATCAAAGTATGGCAAATCAAGAAACCTGAAATACACATTACAGTCTTGTAGCTTACACTGTGATAAATAATATGTGTTAGATTAATTATTACTATTATTACTTTCATTTTAGTTGGTAGTAATAGTTTTTGTTTTCTTAGGACTTGTTTTAAGTACAATCAAGTTAGGCACCTCTCTGGTATTTCCTGAGTATTTCCTGCTCCTCTCTCGACCACTATCCTTTATGGAGACTTTTCTTTCCTGTCTTGTCCAAAGGCATCAAAACCAGCTCCTCCTTCCAATATAGCTGACACTGGACTGGAGAAAAAACTTTACCTTTTGTTTATACCATATATTAAAAGTCTGATGTGAGATTTTTTCCAGAAATTTTTGATGGGTAGAGACAATTGTCAACATTCTTGTCATTAGGGCTCTCACTAGAAACAAGTGACATTTTAAATAATTATATTCAACCTTTTATGCAGCACTAGGTTATGGAAAAAAATCCTGCAGTTCCTGCATTGGGACTACTGTATTTTTTGAAAATCATCTAGTATTTGTTCATGCTGGAGCTAGGAACACTCTGTGACATATTTTTGCCCAGCATGTCACATTCCTGTAGAATTTTTAATTTAATTTTCTAGGGGGAAATAATATTTCTCTCTCTCTCTTTTTTTTTTTTTTTTAATTCCAAGACACAGCTATTTTCGTATTTTTTCCTGTAGACACTTCAGACATCTGCAAAACCATCTGGAAACAAGGAGAAGTAGATGTTTTTTGACTAGACTTCTTCCAAACAATATAATTTAACTATCTATTTTTACTGCATAACCTACATAATCTCCAAAATTGTGGGTGCTCCCATCAAGCACCCGTGGTCTAAAAATCACAGAGCTTTGAAACAGTGGTTTAGGTAAACTGGTGTAGTTTGCAGCTTCTAATCCTTTGCTGGAGCCTGGAAGTTATAATGGAAGCAGCCACAACAGGTTTGTATATTAAAGACAACTAGAAAAGGTGTCAGAGTGAACCTTATATGGGTTATAATGCTGTCAGTGGTACTGTGCAAAGGTTTACTACAGGGGAGTTAAGTAGCAGTGGAAGGGAAACTACTTTCCAAAGCTTCCTGTGTTCCTAAGGAAGAGTTAACATTCCCTTTTCCAGGTGCTGGATGAAAACACTGGATGTGAAATGATGGCCCATCTCAAACCACTGACAATGTTGTCATTAACCAGGATGGAGCTCATATTCAGAGTTCAAAACATGTCAATCAGTACCAAAATGCATGGCTCTTCTATCTGTCTTAGCTCAGCAGTGGCACTGATCATAAAATGTCATACTAATGTTACCCTAATTCAGGAAGGCCCTGGACATGCCAGGGACTGACAGAAGCTCTACCTCTTGATATCCAGCATGGTAGTGGCCCTGAAAAACTTGCCTTAAATGTAGAGATCTCTCTTTATCTCTTAAATGTAGAGGAACACATACTGAAAGGAAACAGAAAAACATTAAAAGGTACAAAGGGAAATACTGAAGATGCTTGGGCCTTGGATTTGGCATTTTTGTTGAGCAAGTCTGTGAGTGCTAGTGCAGCAGAACTAATGAATGCATTGATGTGCTCTGCTCCCTTGTGGCCTGGAGGAGATTCCTGTTGCAGCATGAAATGAAGGCTTCTGTGTTTGAAAACAGAAGTGGGTTCCACAGAGCTGGATTTTTGCCTTTCAAGGGTTCATTCCACAGCTTCAGCTCAGTGGAAAGAGAGTATCACTCTCACTGCTTTATTGCTTTTTTCTGGAAATAGCAAGCAAGTGCTTCTGCTCCTCTCCTCCATAGTTTTTCTGGCTTACATTTCCTGCAGCTTTTCCTCAGTGCCAGAAAATAAGAATTAATCAAGATATCTGTCTATTGTGCTGATCAAAACAGAGGCATTTTTGCCCACAGTTTCCATTTTCTCCTATCTAAAGAGTCAAGGGGAGAGTCTGCCTGTTCAAATTACAAAACATAGAGCAATAGGTCAGGAACCATCTTAACTTTTTCTGAGAGCACCCAGCATGATGGGTTGTGGTCTGTTGCTTGGATTTAAGCATTGTCATGTTACACAGTATGTCATGGAAATTTGTCTGAAATAAGATTAATTTCTTTCAAAAAACAACCTCAATAGCATCTTTTCTTTTCCTATAATGAAGAAAAATTTTTATACAAATCATTTACCACAGACATAAATTAATGTCTCACACTCTTGTCAGGAAGAGAAAACAAATTTGCATGAAGCACTTTGATGTATTTGTTAACTGACCCCTTTCCTACTTCCTTTAATTAGAATTTCATATTTGGTAAAATGTATCATTTGTTTCTGACTGCTGTGCACCAAAAGAGGAGCGAGAGAGTCATTTTAGAATAAGCATTCACACCTGGTATATATATAGCTAAACATCCTACATCTATTTCTTAGCTAGCTTGAAGAGTGGATTAAAAAAAGGATAAAGTGCTGCACCATTTATCTGACTTTTCGAAACAACTAACACCTATTTCCATAGCAAGAAGGAGGTGGAATAAGAGAAATGTAGGTCTAATTTATTTATAACTCTGTTTTCCTTCTCACATTGTTTATCCATGGACCTTCTGTCATCTTTATACTATTAAGAAAATAAATAGGGAATTAGGGTTCATATATATTACCTTCTTCTCTAGACACACTTCTAGAAAGTGGGGGGGAAGCCACAGGAAAGGTATGGACTCTGCAGTATTGTTGCCTGTCTCAGTGAGCTGGTGAGTAGAGTGGGTATTAGTGCTGAGAGGAATTCTCCCTTTGTGTCGTGTTACCTTAAAAATGACTTAGTCCAGTTGTGCAAGCCCACATGTGGGCTACCTTGTTCTAAAAGAGCTGGGCACCCTCCTGCTTTGCTGCCCTCTTGCATTTCCTCCCTGCCATTAAACCATTCAGTATCGCAGACCATTTCATTTGATTATTGCTGTTTGCAGCCACGGGTTCCTTCCAAACACCATTATTAATCTGAGTTGTTCTTCAGAAATAACTGCTGCTTCAATCTCACACTGTTTCCTGCTTCCCCTGGACTCTACTTGGTGGCAACCGAAACCCAGATCTCCTGGAAGAGGTGGAGGCAGGCTCAGGACACCTCAGCAGACTATATCTAAAGTTGTTACCACGATGCCTCTTGTGCAGAATAAACACTCATCAAAACAGGGTATTTGAAAGCCAACAACAACCCAGTGCAAGCAGAACACCTCTGAAGCCCAGCTGGCACCCACTGAAGGGTCAGAAGCAAAGTTTCTATCAGATGGAATGAGCTCTTGGCATAAAAAACAGTAATGTAGGCTGTGATCATTATGAGTTCAAACTGTCTTAATTGTCTCTCATAGATAAGTCTGTTGGTAAAGGATTAAGGACAACCTATTTTGCAAGTAGCCCAGGAGAAGATATCATGAATGAAACTGCAAAATGATGGAAAAAGTGAAGGCAGAGTCCATTAGCTCCTGAGGTTTGGAGGTTTTGCTTTATTTTCTGCAATCTGTAGACTCTGTCTTTGCTTGAAGCCTGAAAGCGAGGAGGGTTGACTTCTACCTCTTGGCTGGACTGTCATTGAATCCCACAGATGCACTGTCTCCCTTATTTTCCCACCTCGTGAGTGCAGATGAACATGGAGGAAAAAAGGTAAGGAAAAGGGTTTCTGTGAATCTGCTTTGGTCAGCTAATAGACTGGAGTACTGCAAGATTTTAGCTAACTGGAAATACCAAATGCTTTTGATTGCACTCATCCCCAGAGAAATTTTTGCTAGCTTTCCAGCACCAGGTTGTACCACTTCACAGCTGGTTAAACAGGTCTTGTAGATTTTTGAGGACCTGTTTGCAAGCTTTGTCACCAGTATGGTTCCTCTCCACTTGAGGCACCTGCTGTGTCTTTCTATTTACATCACCGTCCAACACATTACCTGAGTGTCAAAAATACTTACTTAAGAGTGAACTAAATATATGTATTGCAACATAGGTATGGTGGCTCAGATCTCTGCAGGATTTTTTCTGTTTTAGTTCAGGCTTTACATCTCAGACAGTGACATGAGGAAATTTTCAGGGGAAATGCAGGGGA
Source organism: Chaetops frenatus (assembly GCA_013400775.1). NCBI lineage: Eukaryota > Metazoa > Chordata > Aves > Passeriformes > Picathartidae > Chaetops > Chaetops frenatus. The sequence continues at coordinate 299,185 of VZTR01022357.1, read as the reverse complement.
ATTGCCTTCACACTCCTGTTCTTAGCTAAGAGGACAAATTAGTGAGGTGGATGACAGTCTCCTCCCAAGAAACAAACAATAGGGCTGGAGGGAATGGCCTCATATTGCACCAGAGGAGGTCTAGATTGGATATTAGAAAAAATTAATTCACTGAAGTGGTTGTCAAGTACTGGCATGGGCTGCCCAGGGAAGTGGTAGTGTCACTATCCCTGGAGTTATTTAAAAGACACATAGATGTGTCTGGCACTTGGGGGACATGGTTTAGTGGTGAACATGGCAGTGCTGGGTTAATGATTGGGCTCAATGATCTTAGAGGTCTTTCCAACCTTAACAATTCTATCATTCTAAGGGCACTCCAAATCTTACACAGCACACACAGGGCAAGAAAACAGGGAGAAAGGAGAATTAATTTCACCTCTGAGTTAATTTCCCTTGGCTGCTGGCATGGCCAGGGTCAGATGGGCATTCACCCAGGCTCATTGGGGGGTGAATCAGCTCCCAAGTGCTGAATTCTTTTGAATGAGCTCATATCTTTTAATTGGCAATCCTGGGAGCCTTGACTCCTCACTGAAAATTCCAGAGAAAAATTAGATGCCCAAAAAATAAGTGGAGTGAGGAATCGAAGCCAGGGAGTCTGAGGAAAAAACATTATCAAATGTAGATGAAGGAAAAAATAAAATTAAAAGCACATGAGGTTTTTGTAAAACGTTACCCTTACAAATGGGATCAGAGACTATAGTGTTATATTGTAGAGAAGGCAGTTCCTCAGAACCTGTTGTTTCTCTGATAAGGCCTTCTATGAGCTTTTTATCTCCCTTATCTCCCAGTCTCTAGAAGTTGCAGTACCCAGAGCTCAAGCTGTGCACATACATTTCAAAGACTGATGGTTTCATAAGGCGTGTGAACAGATTAGGTCTTAAAATTAGGCTCTGAAATAAGATCCAGCACAATATGAGGATCAAATATTTTGGGGTTCTGGTTGTAGATTTTCTACGAATCTCCTTCTATCAAACAGTCCCAGGGAAACTTTACTGGTGTCGTTAACAAGTGCCTGTTTTAGATGGACTGGGCAGCAGATCCCATAGATGACTACAATACAAAAATACGCCAACAAATTTTCCTGCAATTTAAGAACATTGAGAATATTTTGAGTGTCACTGCCTCTTTCATGGTGGTGTAATAGACACCCATTCACAATTACAAACCTTTCATTTTTTTTTTCACTCATATTTATTGCATAAAGACTTCTCCTTTAAGAAATGTTTACATTGAGATTTTTAAATCCAAATTATCACTTTGCCAACATTTTGTTACATATTCACAACCATTAGTGACATGATGCCAACTGCTGAATTAATTATTTAGAGAATATTTTGTGTGACACTTGAAGGAATGTGAGGAAAGTGCTGGCTCCAGAGCCTATTTTAAGATACCTTATTAGCAAGTGCTAGAAGTACCTCCAGTTATGTTGCAATCCTGGAGATTGCATAATACAACAAAGGATGTGGAGAAGCAAAATATTAAATTCCTGAATTTCCTTGCAAGATGTTGAGAAAGAGAACTGATTTGGAGGGACCTGTCCTTTGCTAGCTTGCAATGAGGAAAAATTTTTTAATCTAGCTAGAAAGAAGGTAAACATCCTACTGACACATCTTTGCACCAAGTCTGGAAATATTAGATGGGAGATTCCACTTTTCAATCATGCAATTTCTCTTTTTTCCCTCTCCTCATTTATTCTATGGCTTATTTCATATAAGTATTTCAATCAGGTGTTGCAAAAGCTTAATCAGTCATCTTGTCCAAAGCCTTGCTGATCCTGCATTCCCTGCAATAAGGCATTTCCTAAAAGATTCAAGTTTGCCTCACTACAGTACCAAGGATCACGGAGAGCAGACCTTCCACCATTTCACATAGGCATCCAAATCTGAGTCTAATATTTCTGTGATGTGCAGCTTAGTTTTTCTCACTCTAATTTCATCCCACAGCCTCTGGCTATAAAGCTCCACAGCTTTACAAAATCTCTTTTCAGTCTTACTGTCTTTATGCCACCCCAGTTCAAAACACAGAGAGTTGATTTCTACTCATTTAAAACTATGTGTATTTAAGACAAAATTTTCTGAATGGGGTAAGATAAAATGGGATTTTGAGATAGGAAGCTGCTATTCTCCTAAGTGTTGAGAATGACTGCAGGCATTGCTTGGATCTTACCAGTTCAATGTACTCATTGGTTAGCCTTTGGCTATGAATTATTTTTAGGCAGCTACAACACTTGCAGCTTTCTCTCATCTCTAGGGACTGACACTATAGAAGTGGACATCAGAGGCAAGTCTCCTACCTGAGGAAACAGAGGGTGAAGATCTTTTCATGACTTTCTTGTGTTTCTCCATGCACCCCTAATTTTAGATCTCTCTGGAAAAGAGCAAGTCAATTTGAAATAATAAGCTAATTAAATACGGTAAAAATTCACTTGACCTGATTGTGCATTTCTTTCCAGAACTGGTACTTTTCTTCCAATGGATGTTGTTCATAGCAAGAAGACAAGAACAAAAGGTCACTTTTCATTAATTTTTCCATTTCAAGTTCTGATGAACTTCAGTCTAGTTTTGGTGAGTGTCCCTCCTGCTTTTGAGAGTTTTCTGCCACAGTCTGAAAACAGAGTCACAACAGTACTTCTTGTGGTGTGAGACATTCTTAAGGCAACTTCATACATATACACTAACATTAATGTAATGGATTTATGCATATCTTAACTCCTTCATCAATGAAAGAAGATATTTTTTCTTCTTTAAAATCTTGACATGTAAACACCTAGAAGTTAAAAAATGTGTAAAAATATGTGTAAAATTAAAAGGTAAATCTCAGTACAAACAGATTTTAACCTCTGTGTAAAACTGAACAAGACCCTCTTGGACTGAGGGGCAGACAGGTTGAGAAAGAAAAGGGACACTCAGACAGAAGATAACTTTGAAGTTCCCAGCATTGAGTATTTTAAAATCAACACCTCTGTTCCACTGGCTTGAAAGCTATCAAAGCATAACTTTAAAAGATAGTTTTGCAGAGTGTAACTTGAAAGGTTTCTGCATCCCAGGAATAAAGATGTTTAGAAACAATCTCAGTAGCTTAGCTTGAAATCCCTCATCTGCAGACATCTGGAGTGTGAAGAGATATTTTTAAAAAGTCAAGAATGTGAAACTTCTGGTAAAAATACTCTTCAAAGGTGAGAACAGCAACTGTGAATGAATATGTAGAGATGAAATCCTGTCTGCAGCCACTAGCACTATTCCTTTAACAGTTACTAGTATCTCAAAGAAAAATAGTTTTTCTCTGTGACTGGGGGATGGAATCCTCCGAAAGTCCAAAGAATAGCATTGACCAAAAAAAGGGGCAAAAAACCAAACCCAAGTCTTAGAAAGGAACTGGTAGCTTGCAAATATTTGATAAACCTCTGTAAAACTTTTCCTCTCAGTCTTTTGCAGTCCTAAAAGAAAATAACAAATTGCTTTGCCTGGCACTGTCCCTGTCAAAAAAAGTCCTCCCTGTTAAAAGCCCTTGGGATAAACTGGTCTAAAAAGTGCCTTGCACAGCCCTGGTCTTGACTGCACCCTGATGACTATATCCCTCTGTTAGCATGATCTTTAACTTCCCCCACATTCCTGTGACTTTTCAAGATGATGGATATATTAAATAGCTGGTTAAATATCTGATTGGTATTCTACAAATAAAGAAAGAGGGAAAGGAGAGTGTGGATGCCCTGAAGAAGCCTAGAAGCCTGGCTAGGCTAGGTGCCTAGAAGCCCGGCTTCTCCCATGGGAAAAGCAAGGACCGAGATACCAGTTACCCCAGTTCCACTCCCCTTGTTTACCTTCTACGGGCAAGTTCCAAGTTCTGTAACCCCACTGGTTAATGGCCTGTTGATCCCTGTTCCCTTAGCCCTGTCCTCCCGTTGGCCCTCATACCCTGGCCCCTCCTGTGTACCACCCCCAGGCCCTCACAGCGTTGGACGCTGATGCTCTCCCCACCCCGTGCCTCCCGGCGATAAAACCCTGAGACTTTTCCAGTTCTGTGTTCTCCGTCCCTGCCCCTTCCAGCAGGAGGATGGGCGCTGGGGTCCAGCGCTGTATAGGTGTCGATAAACACCGCTGGGAACCGACTCGAAGGCCCCTCCTGCCTCCGCAGCCGCATTCCCAGCGGCTGGGCCTGGGAGTGAGTGGGGTGAGCCCCCTCTGCCCCGAGCGGAGCCCTGCTGCCCCCGGGGAGACGCCTGCAGGAAGGTTGCGCTGCCGAGCAGCCCCTGGCCCAACTCCCCAGGAAGCAGGCTGGCACGTCATTGTTAGTTCCACATTATTGTAGGCAAGCAACATGCACTTGCTGCATAAAAAAGCAAGGGCAAATATTAACAGCTGCTACGGGAAGAGTGTTGTGCTTGCAGTAATCAGAAACAAGCTGCGGATGGGCTGTGTAGTAGAACTACAAACCAGGAAAGAAAAACTAGCACTCTCTCTGACAGGTTGGTGTAGGTAGAGATGAGATAATTATGACCAGATAAATACCGCAACAACAAAAATTCATAGGGAAGGGAGCATCAGGCAGATGCAGGCTGCAGTGCAGAACTAATGAGCAAGTTGTTGCTAAAATTCTACTCTGTTTAGCTGCAAAATGGAGATTAATTTGCTTTGTTACAAGACATAGCTACTAAAACCTCACAGGCCTACAGATGCACTGCAGTGCAGAGACGGTGAAAGATTTCTATGCCAGATTTGTACTCTTCAGTTATGTGTGAGGCTTTTGAAAATTATTTAGGAATATGAGATAATTAATGATTGGAAATCATCTACATAGACTTCTACATTAGTCATCTTTCACAAAACTGGTGAAGATGGGCTTTCTCTCTTCTTTTCTTCCTCTTGTCTCCTTCTCTTTTCTTCCAGACACATGTCAATTAATGGACAAATATTCTTTCCTCTACACATGACAGTATCCAATTGCATTTTTAGGGAAGTGTAAAAATCATGTCAAACTGCCAACATTTTGAGGTCCACTTGTTCTCAGACTCAATCCTCTATGTTTTGTTGTTATTAGGTGTTCAAAAGCTTTTCAGAAACATCAAAAGTATATCATGGCAAAAGAATCAACCACACAGCAAGTGTCAAATGAAGAAGGACTGTACCCACACCACATCACCTGCCCAAGGCTTTGCCTCTGACAGACCAGGCTGGCAGACCTTACCAGGCAGGTTACCAAAACCACAGGATAATTTAGGCTGGGAGAGATTTGCTAAGGCCATCAGGTCCAGCCTCCATTTGGAGCAGTGCTGGTTTTCACATTAGCACAGGTGCTGCAGGCAGCAGTTTGTTACAAGATTTAAGAACTTCAAGTAAACTGCCTCTGCACCTGGATGCCCTCTCCCTGCTTTGTCCTTGTGTCTAGCTGTTCGTGAATTCTTGGGGGCTTTTGGGTCCTCTTTCCTCATCCCTTTATTTTGCTGCATGCCAGGAATGATGTCCCCTTTTACTTCAGTAATATGAAGTTCATCTTTATGCCACCTTCTTCTTTCAAACTTTTCTAGGTATACTGGCCATAGCTATTGTAAATGGTATATCTTCTCCATTCTTTTGCCTTTCTTTGGTGCATTTCCATTAGCCTCTCTTTAGATAAGAAATAATTCAGGGCAGTGTGTGTCACATCTTAAAATCTCTGTAAAATGTGATAGGATACCATGCTGTCATTGAGTAAACCAATAATTATGAGGATAATGATTTCCTTCACAGCTGTCAAATTACTTTGACTGGAACTCAATTTTTAAAGATATAGAAAATGAAATGTTTGTCTTGACTTTCTGTCAAAAACTTAGGTTTTAAGTGAATATGAATTCCATTTTTTTATCATTATTTTTACTCATTTATGTAATCAATCTGCAAAAACATTAGATATATAAAAGCACATTGTGATGTTGTCAGTTTATAACTGGTTTCATACTGTTAAAATAGTGATTTATACTGTGTCCGCTGTAGCTCTCACATTGTGTCTACTGGCACCTGCACTTAGCAGCAGTAGCTTAACAACATTGCCTACTGATTCAGGACTTACCTTTTTTCTCTTTAAAAGGTTTTTGTTAACATCAGTTTTTAAAAAACCTATAAATAATTAAGGGGGGGTTTGTTTGTTTCTTTGTTGAGGGGGTTGTTTGTTTTGGTGGGTTTTCTGTGGTTTTTTGGTTGGTTAGTTGGGTTTATTTTTGTTTTGGTTTTTTGGTTGGTTAGTTGGGGTTTTTTGTTTTGGTTTTTTGGTTGGTTAGTTGGGGGTTTTTTTGTTTTGTTTTTTGTAGTTTTGGGGGATTTTTTGTGTGTGAGGTGTTTTTTTGTTTCATTTTCTTTTGTGGTTTTTTGTGTGGTTGTTTTTCATTGTTGTTGTTTTTTGGGTTTGGGGTTTTTTTACCTTACAATGCATTTCTACTTCAGTATTTGTTTTTTCCCTAATCCAGCAGGGGCTGGTTGTGAGTCACTAAGTTGAGGCAGTTTTTGGGAGCATTTAATTGTAGGACTATATTTTCAAAAATATCTCTTTAGCTTCATGGGTGTAATTTCATTTAACTTCATGAGCTTGTTCCTATATAATTGCAAAAATTATAAGGTATATATATATATATATACACAAAAAATAAGCTTAAATTCTTGAGTAAGGCTGTTTATTACTCATATTGTCTGTCAGTCTTCATGGAATTATTTGGAAAGCTTGAAGAAAAAAGTAGCAAAAGCTGAAGCACAAAGATTTTGTAGCCCTCAAGGAGGATTTTGTAGAAAAGCAGAACACATTTGCCTAAAAATTAAACATTCATTGTACAAAATACTGAGGAATAATTTCAAATATATATGAGCAATGGCTTATTCTAGCAGATGAAAGCAAATTTTGCTGTTTTCACATATCTGATCAGCCATAAATCATCTTATATAACAGTACATAGGTACATTTTATTATTTCTTCTTCTGTGGTTAGACACAGGATCATCTCATTACACAGTTGAGTGAAACCAGAAGAGCCTCTTCACTTTATTATAAAATTCACAAATTAAACCTTATTTTTTTCTCCTCTTGTTTCCAAAAATATGTGTAAGCACAATATAGGAAACCTGGAAAACCTCACTGCAGTACTAACACCAAAATAGGTGTGTGTGTATTAGTTACTTGATGACTTTGCAACCTATGAGCACTGTTGCAGCTGTACATGGTATTTGTTCAAAGCCTTCAGCACTTTGAAGTCACAGGAAAACCCATTTCAGGATGACCAGCTCATGATCTTTTCTGGCCTTAAAACGTTTATTTTGATTTCTGCATTGCACAGAAGTTCTGTCCATCGCAAGCATCCTGCCTCACTAGATTTTTTGGGTGACTAGTCACATTATTGAACTTGGTTCTGTCCTTCCAAGATATTTAGGTGTCTATTTCTAGGCAGGCTTCAACCCACTGCAACATCAGAAAAATGAACTTTCTTTATACATGGTGAGGAAAAGGCCTCCTGGTGCCTCATTTGGTGAGGGGCTGAAACTGGAGATCCTGACCATTGGTGATGGAGTGATAGAGATGGGAATGGAGAGAAGAGCATTCCTAACAGTGTACTACCTTCTTTACTGTCTTTGGTCTAGTTCTAAATCATCCAATTTATGAGTGCCAGAAATAACTTCCCGGCTCTGGAGTGGGAACTCCACACAGTGGAGTCAAATAGACACAGTGTGGGTCAAATTCCTGAGCACAGCTCAGACCTCAGCATGGACAAATAATAATTCCTGAAGGGCAGTTTTGATGTAGCCACTGTATTCTGGGAAGTGAGAGCATTATCAGTGTGCACCTGGGCTCTTCTGTGCCATTTGGTCCTTAGCATATTTATTTACTAGTACACACATAGTCCAAATGAGATGTAATCAATTAATTAAATAGCACCAGTTCCTTTTCCTTAGCCCATCTCTTTAATTAGTTAATGAAAATTGAGTAAGAGCTCACAACTTGTTTTTACACTATTGATTTCTAGGCAGCTTACCTAATTCTTTTATTTAAATTTTCCTTAGCATACTAGCAGAATAATTGTCCAAATCATTCACTTCTTAGACCATAAACCAATCCAGAGATTCCTGATACCACATTATTTAAAAATGAGATCTGACCAAAACTGTATTGTGAACTCATCTCTCCTAATATTGAGAAATTATTCACTAGAAGATCCTCTTTGATTTCAGTGAGGCTGGTAAGGGAACACTGACATGTTAAAATAAAGAAATTTTCACTTTTAATGTTCTTATTAAAACTTTTTACAGCTCCTGCATAATAATATGACCCAGTGTTAAATTTGAATTTTAGACTAAATTGATATTTTAATTAATACAAATTTTTTTAAATGCTCATATGTAGCACATCATATAACCTCTGAAAAATGAAGATTGTTCAAGAATTAAATCCAGCAATGTGATATCTCCTCAGAAACCAAATAAAATGAGTGAAAGCTAGAATGTTATGTGTCTTTTAAAACATAGGCCTGATACTGGAGCATTAATGGATTAAATTTGAAGCAGAGCACTCTATATACATGCAACCAGATAGGCAATTTGATTATTTTATTTGCTGTAAGTCTAGATAATCTTCCAACACTTATTTGTCAAATCAAACAATTTTCAGTATTCCACATCCTTTTGAAACTGGTTGAGGTCTGTCAGTCAATATTGACTCCTTTACCATTTATTGCATTTACAAAAGCTGCTCTGGAAGCTGTCTCATGCTGCAGCAAAGAGTGGCTTCAACCTGTAAATCTCTTGTTAGTTCACTTTTAAGACTTACATATTAATACATCAGGAATTATGCTTCTGGATGGCATCATATATTGCTCTCCAGTCCAAAAAATAATTTATCAACAGTTTGTAGCCACCTCCATAATCTTAACCCAGATGTGATCTGCAGTATATTTACTTGTCTTATAACTCACTTGTAAACAGACAATCAATCTTGGTCCAGCAGAAAAGCTCAAAGGTACTCTAAAGGGAACACAAAGATTCTACACATAATATTATAACCCCTTTTTGTCCTAGATGAGAACATTACTGAAAAAAATCTTTTTGAGTAGTTGTTGCAGAATGGTTTCTTTTGTTCTTAATATGCTCCAAATATTTGAATGTAAGAAGTCAATGTCCTTCCCAGAAATTTCTATTCTATGCTGTGCCTGTAGCTGGAAGAGATGATTTTTACAAGAGCCTTTAATTAGCATGTAACACCCACCCCACCTCATGCTCTACATGTCGAGCTTTATGATTCCCTAAAAATTTCTGTGTGATTTCTAAAGGCCCTTGCCTGCACCTGTGCTTCACCATCCTAATCCACCAAGGTCTTCAGCCTGGATTTGAGCTGTTTTCTGGCTTCATTTTTTTCTGGAAATAATCTAGTGCATCATACATATTTATGTGGAAATTTTAACTTGTAAACCTAGAGTATATATCCAACAATGGTTCTTGTGAATGCATAACTCCAGTGAAGGCAAATCCATGAAACAGCTTCTTCAGTCCATGGAAGCTGCTTCTCTCTTTCTTTCTACTACTCTGGCTCTCACTCCTCTTCCTCCTCTTGCCTCCAGCTTCTTGTCCATTTGGGATTGCTAGTTTTTTGAAAACAAGGAATGAGTACCTTCAGGAAATATATCACCTTTTTTAGGATTTTTTTTCATACCTACTGTAATATGAAGTTTTTGAAACAGAATACATGCTTCAAAACAAAGGCATACATAGCAAATTTTAATTGCATTTAGCTAGTTCCCAGCTGGACTAGTCCTGCTGTTGGCACCAACATATGCTAATATCTTTGCAGAATCCTAGAGAAGCAACCACTGTGCCTGCATTAAGAAAGGGATCTCAATATTGTATTACAGGTTTGACTCTGCTTCTTTAAAAATCTGCATTTCCTCCTTCAGTTACATCAGTGCAAGTAAGAGGAGTGATAGATTGAGTGAGCAACAGCTTTCCAGCATCTACCGAACCTTAGCTTTTTTTCCTTTCTCTTCCCTATACATAAGGCCTGCACAGTCTCTCTTGGAAAAGAGAACTTTTATATAAAATGTTTTTTAATATCTTTATATTATAAAAATCTGACCATATTTAATAAGAAATATGTGAAAGATATGAAAAACCTTGTGCATGCTTGGGTCACGACTCATTACTACACACATGAGTACGTAGTTCTTTTGTGCCACTTCAAAATTATGTTGTTGTGGTTGAAAATGCTCTTGGAAGTTACAAATCAGATAAATAGAAGGTCAATTATATACAAAATAGTTAAAGCTGATTTGGTGTCAACCTAACATTTCATCCATAAAATGTATCCTAGAGCTATACCAGTAGTGTTCTGTTATGATAGGGTCCTCTTGGCAGTACAGCACAGTACTTACTTGGGAAAAAAAGCTCTTTTTCATTTTATTCAACCTAAGGAACTGCAGCAGAACCTCATCTAAGTACCAGGATCAGCCAGAAACAAAGAGTGCTTGATGTTCTTTCCATTCCTGTGAACAAAGCCACAAGCAGCAGCACTGAGATATCATCAGTGCCAGAGGACCTTCTTCACCTCCATTCAAAATAAAAGCTGCACTTGGAATTTCATCAGCTGGATCAGGTTTGTGGCTTGAGTTTGGTCATAAGAGACCAAGAAGAAGGGTGAATAGTTTATGTACTTCTGATTTTAAGCATATTTAAATATAATAATCACACTTGACTGAATAGAATAACTTTCCTCCATCGTTAATCATGACGGAGGAAATAGACCATTAATCATTATGGAGGTACATAGAATATGCTGTTCTCTTATTTTAAAATTAACACAGCTGAATTCTCATGTACAATAAGACAGGGTTGCAAAGAGGCCTAATACACATGCTATGTGTAAATTCTAAATGTCCATTGATGGTTACATTGTTCTCTACAACTAGATAAATATTAAATTTCCAGTATTAAAGTATTTTTAAGTTGAAAATTAAATTTAAATTTCCATCTCTACTTGAAAATTAGAGACTGTGCCCCAAGTAAAGGGACAATAATCCCTGTTTAGAATTAGCAAAATAGGAAAAAGGAATAATAAATGGCACACTAGTATTTTGGTTTAAAGTTTTTATTACCTTTTTATTACTGACTGTCTCTCTAGAAAGAAGTTCAACTTATTTGTACACAGATGACACATGTTTGCCTCCCTTTTTCTTGTGATGCCATATGGCTCCCTTATGAGCGTTATCACTGCTGAGGGACTCAAAAATGGACCAGATTACTGCTGGAAAATTAGAAGGTATCTGTAACTAATTCCTGAGCCTCTCGTGGAGTTGTGCCACTGTAACATTCTCTCCACCCTCCATTCCCCAAAAAAGAAGATGCATTAACAGGAACTATAAGGTTTATGGGAGACAAGTTTATTCTGTTTACTGCAGTGTTGTTATATTAAGAGAAAACTGTAGAAATGCATAACCATTGAGAGTGACTTTAGAATTGTAAAAGGCTAAAAATACTATTTCTTTGAACTATATGCTTTACATTTCTAAAGTTCATTTATAACTGCTTTTCAGAAATGTCATGGGGGCTTGTCAATATATTTATTTTTAGTTCAGGAAAAAGGAAATAGTTCATGGATTCAGTTGGTAGATTCAATCTCATATGAAGAAGGGAAGCAGGCACATATAAGGGCAAAAATATGATCCAATAGCAGTAACCAAACATGTAAAAAACCTAATCTCTCTTGAAAATGAAATTTGTGAAAATATATTTAAAATCAGCTTGGACTTTAATCTACAGGTCTTGGAAAGCAGTGGGAAGAGACAACAATGGGATACCACACAGAATTGTGTGGTATTTTGGAAGGCTCCTAATTGCTCCTGCCCGACAGCAACAGGCTGATGCAGAGAGCAAGTCATTGAGTAAACTAAGCAAGGATATAGGGCACAGCATCTTCTGGGGCACAGCTTGTATTAGAATGATCAGAGAGTTGATTTACAGAAGTAAAAGATGGATTTCTCTCATCAGTTGCTGGCTCCTTGTCTGCAGTCATAATAAATGGTGTACAAAATGTTCCTTCAGAATTAATTTTCTAAAACCAGACTATTACCGAATGAGTAAGTTCTTGTGGGCAGTTGCAAGGGGACAAGGATTTTACCACCTCCCTCGAAAGATGGTTGAAATCCAAGGAGTTTCTTAAGTTAGATCAGACAACACTCATGAACCTTGTCCCTGTTGTTGACAGATGCAAGTTCTTCCAGAGAGTTGCACTGGAAAACACAGCAGCAGGTGGATGTAGTAGAGCCTGAGGACAGAGCAAAGACAAACTGGAGGAGACAGGATAGGCAGAACTACCAATGAGACATTGAAATCAATAGCCCTGTAAAGGAAAACAGACATCCAGCAGAGCTTTTAATTGTCAAAAATTACAGCTACTCTTATCAAGACTAAAATATTATAGAATGATAACTGCAGCTATAAAAACAAAAGGCTTACAGTATTTTTTTCTAATTAATAATGCTACAATAAAATCATCAGGCAGATAAAGAGACCCAAAAAACCCAGCTTTAAAAGGTTAAGGAGTTCAGTATCACACAGAGTAACAAAAACCTAAAGAACATTCACACCTGATATTGAGACAATATTATGGGACAGCTTTTGTTTCCACTGTGGGGAATTAATGCTTGAATTTATTAAATTCTATATAGATGGTATGTATATGGTTTAGATCTTTCACTAAGTAGAACTTGGTTCTCACATGCTGCAAGTCATGCAGGATGATGATTTACTGATTATTTACTTTCCCCCATTTAGAACTACCGAGTTTTAAATCCTATTGCAAGACTTATAAGTTAGCTTTGGTCTTCTAAAAACAAAAGACAGATTATTTGAACAGATGTTATTGCTTCTATTTGTGTCATTCCTTTGGCTTGGTCAGAATAATAAATTGGAGCACTTTGAAATAAATTTTCTTGCAGATATAGGATAAATGTATGGCAGCTCATCTTCTTCTTGTGCTGTCAAGGCTCCCAAGCCTCCTCTTGGTGTGCTGTCAATCTCTCTTCCCATTACACCTTGGCATGGTCAGAGCTAGTACAACTCACCTCTGGGGCAGCAGTACTCCATCTTTGTTACACTGCTGAGGCTAGAGCATTTATGAGAGGGGCTTCAGGTGCATTCCATTCTCCATCTTTGCAAAAACTGGAGAGCAGCAGCTTCATGTCTGTTCTCACTGCAAAGATAAGCTTGTGAAGCTCCCATCATGAAGAACAATATTCTATTTAAGCCAACAGTTATTTTACATCTTCAGAACATGCTCAAAGATGAAAGTCAGACTGAACCATTAGAGGGGAGAGACTATGAAAGAGATGCAATGACACAGAGACACCCATTCTGCAGGAGGGTCAGCCTGCATGGAGGAGCAGAGAAGGATTCTGATCACACGAGAAGACTAATTACTGGATCCAGGCTCTGAAACAAGCTGTGTAATTTTAATCACATGGAGCAAGACTGGAAAGAGAAGGACATCATGCAGTTAAGAAAAAGACAAATCTCTTTTAAAAAAGAAAAATATTGGGGAAAGAAACATATGGTAGAGGAGAATTACAATAGATCTGAGTCACAAAAGACTGAAAATGAAAAGCATATCTTGAAAAGGTCGTAGTTGGTTTTTCCAAGGGGATGACCACAGCGAGGATAGAAATGAATTGTACTTTAAAGAACTTCTGCAGCTGCATCGAAAATTTTCCAAAATAATTTAGAGGTCTTTGGTGAGCTCAATGTCAGAATATGAGCACTATTTGGTGTGCAGTTTCACAGTAGGATATTCTTAGACAGTCCTTCTCATGGATTACTTCTTGCCCTCTCTTGAAAAGGGGTAACGTAACAATGACTACACTCTAAAAGCCTGAATAGATGTGAAGTCCTCTTTCAGTGCAATGAATTCACTTGTTTACCTATTACCCCACATGCAAGTCTCACTTCTAGCAGCAGATTTAGAAACCATCTTCATCCCTGGTCTTGCTCCATGACAGAGGTACCTGAGCTGCATCAGAAGGAGATGCTGTGCTAGCATTGTTCATCTGCCACAGCACCAGTCAGATACTGGCTGGAAGCAGTGTGTTTGTGCTTACAGAGGGTGTAGTCCTGCTTAGATAATTAATCCAGCTTTCCAGCAGTGTGGTGCACTTGAATTCTGAAGCCCACTATCCCAGGTTTGAGGGATAGCAAGGTGCCATTTCTATGCATAAGAGTGGGGTCAGAGGTGTCTGACTCCTCTGAACACTGATGTCACTTCAGCTTGTAAGCACTGGGGAAGAGTCTGAGGTAATCGGACCCAAACAAAATTCATCACACCAGATCTGAGATGTCTAAAGTTGAAAGGTCTATTCCATAGTAAGTAACTCTTTCTTATAAGTTGAAAATAAAAGACATCTGGAAAGAGTAGTACACCTGATCTGCTTCCAGCAGAAAGGATGAGATGAACTGCAATTTGGAGGAGGCCTGCTTCTCTAGCCACCGTAAAAGGACAGAGATCAGATGGAGATCAGGCTTCAGATGCTTGAATTAGACAATGACTCATCTCAACAGCCTATTTCTGTCATCAATGAGGAAAAACAGGTGCCTCCAGAAGGTAAGTCACCCCTCAACTTAGAAAGGTGCCTTTCCCCCTATATGCTAAAGCGATGACCCCAAAACCAGGTTTAAAATGGAAGCCTACATGTTGGATAGCTAAAAGAAGTGATATGACTCCAAGGGAAGGTGGACACCGTATTCTCTATATAGGTTTATAACAGGAATCTAAGACTGTGTTTTTCTCAGGATTTCTACCTTTATAAAATTTTCATATTCAAATTAAGAGTTTTACACTATGAACAGCATGCAAGCTTTACTAAATATGAAGTGACTGTTACTTTCTTTTATAACCTGCATGGTTATAAACATAATGGCATTATATCATTTTCCCTTCCTTCATATCTTCTTATTCACCCACACTTTAAAATGTAATGCTGAAATACAATGAGTTGTATAACAATAAGTTCCATCATAAATATTTTCTGAGTGAGAAAAGATGCTGGAGTGCCCTGATGCTGAAAGATGTAAGACAATAGTGAGCAGAGATTTACACTCATGTCTCTAATGCAATATGATGGGATAAAAATCCAGCATCATTTTGTGGATGGGTGGCCAGAGAACTCATGAAACAGGAAAGAAGCGGCCTTTCATCTACTGCACCTTGACTGCGCTCCTACCAAATATTAAAAAATTGCCAGAAAATGTTGTCAGACTGGAGGGGTTGCAGAGAAAAAAGGCTAAAAAGTGTGCTAAGGAGTTAAGTGCAGAGTGGTAAAACAAGAGGGAAGACAACAGTAGCAATCTAAGGGAGAAAGGTGTCAGAAGCTACAAGAGAGATCCATCTGGTCTAGCATTGTGTCCTATCATGCATGTTTTTCCCTGGGGCATTCCACTCCTGAAAACTAGAATAAACAGGTGATAAAATGGAAGAAACACTCTTCTACAAGTTAGGAAAACTCAAATCCTTCTCTGGGCTACAGGCTACTGCTCTGTTATCTGATGTCTAATATGATTTCTTCCTGCCAATGGGGTAGCAGTTTTTATGACTTTCTTGTTTAGTCCAGTGGAATGGACCTTGGGCTTTCTGCTCATTTTTTTCCTCCAGTTTCTCTACTTATAGGAGGCATGCATTAGCAGCTGGCTAACTTCTTTCATGCTAGAAAATGAGTGGTATATCTCCACCTTTTAGAGTCAGTGTAGTTAAAATCATACTCTTGCCCATAAGCACATACACAGTTTGAACTCTAACGGGCAGGGTGAAGCTTCAGTGTATTTCCTGGAGGCAGACTAAGATCCCAGATTTTCCTTGATTGAAGCTCAGAAATCTTGAATAACTTGAGTATGTATTGCCTAACTTAGCAAGCTGAAGTCAACACAATAGTCTGATGGTCTATTTTGAAACCCATGCTTTTATTGAGGAAATAATATTATGATAATACCAATATTATTTTGTACTTTTGCATCTAGGTTTGGTTTTGGGGTGGGGGTTGGTTTTTGGTTGTTGTTGTTTGCTTGTTTTCTTGTTTTTGTTTTGGTTTTGGTTTGGGTCTTGGTTTTTTGGGAGGGTATATTGTGTTTTCTTTTGTTTTCTTTTGTTTTTCTAGATTTGAAGAAGCTGGAGTGTTCTCCAGTCTGAAACCTGATATTGACAGTTGGGTGGGGTTGATAAGTACTTACAGAAGAGAAGAATAAACAACTGCTCTGGGAGGAAATTGAAAATCAAGTTTCTGAGAATAGTGTCTTGCATGTTGCTACAGAACATAAATATTTCCCAAACATATTGGAAAAAAGCCAGAAACACTGCCTGCAAATATTTACAAAAATGGGTAGGCATCTTAGCAATGTGAAGTCATTGACCTTTTTCTCAATACAGCAAATGGAGTATCTATATAAGAATTTAAGACTTAAGTGCCTTGGAAAATATGCCTAGACTTAAATATGATTATTGGTGTAAAGAATTACCAAATCATTATAACGCACTCATTTATATAAATGTCACGTCATACAGCTTATGGTAAGCTGTGAAGGGAAGTCACATAAAACACATGACCAGACAGTCACTTGAAAAGTATTGCTAACACAGAACTGATGAATTGCACTGGTAAGAACAAGAAAAAACTTGTTACAGAAAGGGATGTCACAGCAACATATGCATATAAATGCTGGTGAATGTAAAGGACCAAGAGAAGAGATGTCTGGGATTGGATTCATCTGGCTTAACTTTGTTGTCTAATTTTGGTCTCTCTTAGTTCCAGTTAGCGCTAACAGTGATCTAGTAAACAAGCAGTGGTATATACAGGATGTTTTATACAGAGGCTGTTTCAGGCTGCAATGAATTGCTCTTGCCATTGACAGTTTGACTAGAGTGGAGTCAGCCTAATTGCTCACATGTAGATATTCACCTTATAGCTCACCAGATTAGGAGGAGATGAAAATAAAGAAGAAAGGGAAAGGCATGGGCTGATAGAATTATGTTATAAAAATAGGGTGAAAGAATCAAAAAGTTTAAAAAAAAATACCTGAAATTAACTATGCTGGTGGAAAATAAACATGCCTCTCCATCTGACAACTGTCTGGAATGCCAACTCCGTTTTACCCACCAATTTCAGCAGAGATGTGGTTATATGGCTAACTTAGCCATGAATTTTTTATACAATTTTACATTTATATAATGTGCACAATTACATTTTAAATAATTATGATTAGATTATTTTATATTTCTTTTTTGTAATTGACTATATTTTATTAAAATTGAAGCAATATCACAGCTTCATAAATCTCAGGAACTGTTCTTCATTTGAGTTGCTTTTTTAGTATCCCAACACATTAAGACTTTATGCAGTTTTTTTAGCTATTCAAAAAAGAAATGGGCTCTTGAATGACTTAATAAAATTAAATAAATCATAATTGCACCATTAGGCTGCAGAGTAGATGAGTATTATGGAGGCAACTTATCTTCTACAGATAACGTTTGCTTGCTATAACTTGAGATTTCAGAAACCAAATTCAGACCTCCCCAGGTAGCTGATTGATGACCAATAATTTTCCTGCAAATTATATAAATCATAGAATCATACAGTACTTTGGGTTGAAAGGGCCCTTAGAGATCACCTAGTTCTATCCACTAGACCAGGCAGCTCAAAGCCCTGTTCAACCTGGCTTTGAACACTTCCAGGGATGACCTATTCACAATTTCTCTGCAGATACCACAACTTAACCTAGTTAAGGTTAAAAATATCCCCTTTTTTTTTTTTTTTAATTATTTTGTAGCACAATTTTTCTCTTTTTTTATTGTCCTGGCTGTTGTCAGAGTGAATTGTGTGTCCACGTATCAAATTTTGTATCATGGGATTAGGACTACAGATGATGTCACATCTGTCTAGTAAGGACCTCAGTATCCATCACCATTACAAACTCAAAGCTAGAAAATAGTGTGGTCCAAAAGGATCCAATTTGTAGAATGAGTTAGGTGGTGTGGAGAATCCGATATCCACACTGTATACTTTTCCTCCATAGTTTGGCTCTAAACTCAGCCCAGACTCAGTGACCACTATGAACTGAAAAGCATTTGGCACATTTTGGGAGTACATCTCCTGTTTAACTCATCTG
>VZTR01022357.1:128590-280198 GCA_013400775.1 Chaetops frenatus | reverse complement strand
ATTAGATTATTTTATATTTCTTTTTTGTAATTGACTATATTTTATTAAAATTGAAGCAATATCACAGCTTCATAAATCTCAGGAACTGTTCTTCATTTGAGTTGCTTTTTTAGTATCCCAACACATTAAGACTTTATGCAGTTTTTTTAGCTATTCAAAAAAGAAATGGGCTCTTGAATGACTTAATAAAATTAAATAAATCATAATTGCACCATTAGGCTGCAGAGTAGATGAGTATTATGGAGGCAACTTATCTTCTACAGATAACGTTTGCTTGCTATAACTTGAGATTTCAGAAACCAAATTCAGACCTCCCCAGGTAGCTGATTGATGACCAATAATTTTCCTGCAAATTATATAAATCATAGAATCATACAGTACTTTGGGTTGAAAGGGCCCTTAGCGATCACCTAGTTCTATCCACTAGACCAGGCAGCTCAAAGCCCTGTTCAACCTGGCTTTGAACACTTCCAGGGATGACCTATTCACAATTTCTCTGCAGATACCACAACTTAACCTAGTTAAGGTTAAAAATATCACCTTTTTTTTTTTTTTTAATTATTTTGTAGCACAATTTTTCTCTTTTTTTATTGTCCTGGCTGTTGTCAGAGTGAATTGTGTGTCCACGTATCAAATTTTGTATCATGGGATTAGGACTACAGATGATGTCACATCTGTCTAGTAAGGACCTCAGTATCCATCACCATTACAAACTCAAAGCTAGAAAATAGTGTGGTCCAAAAGGATCCAATTTGTAGAATGAGTTAGGTGGTGTGGAGAATCCGATATCCACACTGTATACTTTTCCTCCATAGTTTGGCTCTAAACTCAGCCCAGACTCAGTGACCACTATGAACTGAAAAGCATTTGGCACATTTTGGGAGTACATCTCCTGTTTAACTCATCTGAAAGGAATCTGCCTTCAGTCTTGAGAGATTTGTACATGAAACACAGTGAGAAGGATAGCCAGGAGATAAGCTTCCAAAGCACACCCCTGACTGAGCTAACATGCTAATATAGATATACTAAATAAAAACGAGTGTTACACAAAGAAAAATCATGGCCAGTGAGCACTGCAAACTCTACAGATGTCAAGAGAGGTTGGGTGGGACTTTATAGGTCATAGGTTTGAGCTCAGACATCTACCTCTTTTCAGAGTCTGGTTTAAGTAGCCTCCATTCCTCAGGTGTAGGGTGAATTTATGGTACATCTCCCTGTTCAAGGGAAATTGTGAAGATGAGGAAAAAGACTGTGAAGTACATAAGAGGCTACGATGATGAAACATAAAGTTAGACTATCTTTTCTAACAGCACAGAGAATGCTTCATTAATCATTTTAAAAAGCCTTTCCACTGAAACATTGCAGGATTAATAAGCAAGGGGTAAAAAAGACCGAAGGGTAAATTACCTGTGGGGGAAAGCCATATGCAGGGAAGCAGAGGAAGGTTTGCATTGTTGCAGATCACAGGGAAGAGCTGCAGGAGGGACCAGCTTTGAGCAACCCCAACGTGAGGCCGTGCTACTGTGCCTGCTGAGGCCACTGGACCTGGCAGATTTGGAGTCCCCCACACACATATTGATAATGGCCCACTGCAAGAGACATGAAACCATAGCAGAGAACACTGTTTATTTAGGCATTACAAGAAGTGTGGGTTTTTGGAAAAGACCGAACATTGTCAATAAGGTCTAATTTGTGGAAAATAAATTTCCAGTTCACTTTCTTGCAAATGGCTGATTTCCTTTCTCCTAAATGTAAATATAGCATCTGGTCTTAGCTAACCATTGGAACAGTTTGAACAATGTAGAGAGGAGTGAGGGACTAGACATTATTTTACAGTTTCTGTGAATAATAAGACATTTAAGAGAGTTTCCTTGCAGATGATATACCAACAACAAGCAGGATTTAATTCCTTGATTTATCAAAGTTACATTTACAGACCACACAAGTCAAAAACTTAATTCTGCTGGAATTGTTTCTCTCACAGAGATGTTTTGGAAAGCAATGTGCCCTTCACTCAGAGATTAAAACAGACAACCTCTCTGTTAATTTAAATTTACCATACTAATTTGCTAGGCTATCACTTGTTTTAATTTTTCTAGACAAGCAGCTATTGTACACCAGCCTGTGTACATGAACTGCAGATTTTGTCTGCATGAAACCCATAATTCAAACCACAACAGAATGCAAGAGCCCATTTGGAAAATGATGCCCATCAGGAAGAGATTCATTTCTCTGCATGAATTTTTGGCAATACTCTATTCTTCATAATTTGTACTGCAACTGTTCTCGTTTACTGGCACTACAAGTGTACCTCTGTGTTTTCATTTTTAACTGTAGGTGATTAAGGAATAAAAAAATTCCCTCAGTGATAAGTCATCTATCCCATAGTTGTCAGATTTCCTAGTGCTTGACTTACAGCTTTTCCAGTCTGAGTCAGCTTGACTATTGGATTAATGAGAAAATGAAACACTGCCACCCCTAGGTCTTGCAAAGATCATCAGACTGCCATTTGGATGAGGAGTGATTACTATGATTAACAACTAGATGTGACCAAACCAAGTACAATACCTTCACAGCATATAACCTGTATGACATAAAGGCAAAAGCACACACAGTTACAAGAGTGAGAATTCATTACAAAAAAAAAAAGTTGTCTGTCCCCTTGGTCTCCTTAAAGAGGGTTATTTAAAGATTCTGTGCAGGCTGATTTAGTCACACTTCCTCAGTGTTCGTACTCAGAGGTTCCATGTTTGAAAATAATGGACATATATCAGAAAGAACTTTTTCTTGTGTTTCATACCAAGAAAAAAATTAAAAAGAATATGGAACTAAATAAATACTCTTTAAAACTGATTCCTAGTAGCTTATTCAAATGGTATCATGGATGATCAAAAAGTCAAATTCAAATGGCACACCAGCATGGAGGGAATTATCAAGTTACTCTTGAGCACTGAAATTAGGGGACTACACTGTTGAATGTATTTCTACAGGCTCTAGCAAAGACAGAGTCTCAGGATGATGAAAAATGCAGGCCACTTTTTTCGCTGGAGGTCTTCTAGCCAAAATATCAACAAGTATTTAAACTTCTTTTGATTCACTTATTATGGGTGCTTAGAGTAAGGTAGCAAATATCTGTCAGTATATTTTCATTGCATAAACATAGAACTCTCGAGACCTACCACTGGAAAAGAAAATTACACCCCGATGTATATCAGCAAAATGTGAATTATCATCTTAAATAAATGCTGACACAGCTATATTGACAAATTACAATCACATGGGGAAAAAAATACCATATCCCATGTAAATAGATCATGTTCCTACCCATCCCAGATACCTCTTGCTGAAAATCTATGTTCGTTTAAAACCATTCTCTCTTGAACAGGGCAGATTTTCCAGGTAAGTGCAATTACACAAGAGAAGGAAAACCAGAAAAATGAACTCAGTCTTCAGAGAAATGCAGGCTAGATGTTGAGTAGGGGAAAGATAATGCAGATCTGCATCCAAACCAAGATTTCTCAAAGATTATTTGGATATTTCATTTAAAGCAGAAGGTTTACTGACTGCCATGCAATTTACATGTCCTCTATTACATTTTTTTTTTCTTTTTTTTCGTTTGTTTGTTTGTTTGTTTTGGTGGAATTGAAATGGTAATCTGGCCTAAGTGGCATTAAAGATCTAGGACTGGATCTTGGAATCCTTCCCAAAGTTTCAGAGTGCTTCAGAGTAGTGACTTGCTTCAAAATAGACCTCAGAACTAGCAGAAGAACTGAGGAAATAAAAGCACCATTAGGGTGCACTTTTTATCTTGCAATTTTGTACTTCTGTCATTATCATAATTCTGGGAAATGATGACTTTGAAGAACATGTTGTTTTGTCTTATTAGTCTTATCTTCCCAACTAAAAAACAGATTTTGTTTTAAAATATTGGGGAACAGAAAAACTACATTAATGAAGGCTGTCTTATAATGATTTTTGTTTTCTTTTGCCATCCTTCCCTCATTAATTTTGTAATATTCCCTTCATATGAACAAATAATTCATGAAATATTTGAGAAATCTCATTGTGTATTTTAGCCTGGGGCCCAGTGGGCAGAACATGCTTGAGCAAGGCATTGAACTTGGGTTTTCTGACTCATAATGAATTGCTCTAACGACCCGGCTGTGGTAAGAAAGGGGATATGTAGCCCTTTCCATGTGAAGCAGTGTGTCTTGCTCCGTTCATTGTAAAACTTCTTGTAGCATCTGACTCTTAGGAAGAAATTCAGGCTCTGGACTCTACATGAACAGAGTTTAATACTCCTTATCTAGGGTCCAAACTGTGAAACTTAGTTAAGTATATATCCTCAGAGGGTCTCCAGATGTTTTGCAGCCCCAAATACCAAGCTCATGCCATGAACTCAGGCAGGATTGTTTGCTGACAGCAGTCTGAGAGCAGGAGCCCAGGCAGTGAAAGCAATGTGCAGTTGTACCTCCCTTTCATATGTTTATGATCTTTACTGGACTGACTCCAAATCCTCAGCAAGGGTCGGTCTTGTACCCATTAAAATGAATGGAAGTTTTCCCACTGAAATCAATATAATGAGAATCAAAGTCATTCTCATTAAGGACAATTCCCAGAGATTTAAGAGCCCATCATTTTATACTGACTGCTTATCAGTCAGTATAAGAAATGGACCTCATTTATGGAAAAAAGCTGCATTGAACTTTGCATTTTCAAAGCATGGGTTAAATATGAACCAATTAACTTCAAAGTTTTCACCTGATGCAGTGACAAATCATGCTGACAAACATGCTAGTGCTAGTTATGAATCTCCCTAAGCCAGTCTCCATTCCTAGGAGTTAAGTCTATAAAAAAGTTTTGAAAGAACCAAAGTTCTACAGTCATGGTTTATAAGAGAACATGAATCACTTATACAGAGAAAAATAATGAAAGGATTTTACTCAGAAAGGTATTTGCCTTTATGTACCTTGATGTTAAAGCACCAGTAAGTTTTTATGCTGCTAAAAGAAATGAAGAGAATGGGTTGGTCTCTGAGGACATAAAAGAAGAAGCTTTTTCTTGCTCTCCCATGGCTGCCAGAAATTTTGTGACTGATATTTTTTTAGAGAAAAAAAGAAGGAGAAGTAGTCTACAGTTATCTCCAGGTCTTTTTTTTTCATTTGATTTTTAAAATATTTCATGTGTAAAATACCTTGTGCGCTGCTTTTAATGTTGAATCTTCAGACTTTATTTTTTTGCACATGTCCCCAAAATGTCACCATCTTTAATGCGGAATGGATGTCCCTTGCTTTTCACAAAGTTTTGGAAGACAGATTTGCGACAAGTAACTTCAGTGAATTCAGAAAACCAAACTGTAATAACCAAGAACAGACAGACACTTTTGAAATCAAAACAAAACAACACTTTAAAAAAAAATTAGTTCAACTCCTTGCTTCTTGCAGGACCCCCTACAACTAAAATCATATCACTAAGGCCCACGTGGTCCCTGAACTCTGACAGTCATGGTGCTATTATCACTTCCCTTGAGACTCTGTTCCAGTGACCAAACATCCCATGGGAAGAAACTTTTACTAATGTCCAGTCTGATGTCCTGATGCAGCTTCACACAATTTTTATGTGTCCTGTTCACTGGAGAGAGGAGATCAGCACCTGCCCTCCACTGACCACCTTGAGGAAGCTGTAGACTGTGATGAGATCACATCTCACTCTTCTCTTCTAAGTTTAACAAACCAAGTGACCTCAGCTGCTTTTCCTAAGTCTTCCCCTTGAGGCCTTTCTTTCACCATCTTTGTTGCACTCTGGATGCACTCTAAGAGCTTTTTATTTCTCTTACATTGAGGCACCCTGAGCTGCACACTGCACTGGAGGCTGGTGCCGCACGAGCGCAGCGTTCTGTGGCACAACCCCCTGCATTGGCCATGCTGTGCTGTGCCACAGGAAGGCTAGCCACAGGCTGGGCCATGTTAGCCACACAGTCAGGGAGGCAAGGGATGCTTCACCTATCTTCAGTACCTGTGAGAACACTTCTGGAGAGCTTTGTGCATTTTGGGGCTCCGCTGTGAAAGAAAGGTTCTTAGTTCTCTTAGTACTGGGACTAATGCAGTGGAGACCATCAGGATGGTCAGAGGCTAAAACACAACAAATGAGAAGAGACTGAGGAACCTGTTCATTGTGAAAAAGAGACTGTTTCATGAAGCTTATTACTGTCTTTACTGATTTACTGGCAAGGTTGAGAGAGGAAATTTCCCAAGGAGGTTGTTGAATTTCCATCCTTGGTGACATTTAAACTGTAGCTGGACACAACCCTAAGCAATATGGGCTGATGGGACCTTCTTGGAGTGAAGTATTGGACTAGATGACCACCAAGGGTTTCCTCCAACCTAAATTATTCTGTGATGCTATGAAAAGAGGGTATAAAAATGGAAATATTTGGAAGACATCCTTCCCCTGAGAATTATACTGGATAGAGTAAACTTTTTTATAATTTTGCCTACTTGTATTGTGCATCCCTTTCTGTGACAATTCAGATTTTCTGGGGAACAAGCAGTTGGCAATGAAAACTAGTTTCAGTGCTTCTGTGCTTCTAGAATTAATTCCTTTTTTAAAATTTTTTACTTTGCTTTATCTCATTTTCTTTGTGTGCAGTTGTTTTTGCACTTCCATAGAAACAAACATGTTTACCAAGGTATGACTTTCAGTTTTAAGCCTCTCTCACCCAGCATCTTAAAGACCCAAATAAGCTGCAAAGTGGCAAATGGACCTAAGGAAAAAAGGCTTATGTACAGAGAGATAAGGCAAATGAGAAGGATCACAGGTATTATTACACTGATAAGTTCCGAATGGCACCCACAAAAGCAGACTGAAAAAACAGAGTATGTTCTCATTCTCAGAAAAGGATTGATAATTTTATATTGAAGAGAAGAACAATCTAAAAAAATGAGGGGTCCTTTAGTTCTACTTTTCAATATGGCTCAAAAAAAAGAGGCAGCATAGAAAACCTGGAGCCTTTTTTTGTTCCTGAAATTATAGCTTGCAAAGCCATTACCATGAATATCTTAATCTTTCTAAATGATCATTGTCTTCTTAATATTCCTTTGCATAATACACCATCAAAATTTAAATTCAAGAGCAAAACTTTTAGCCACAAAGCCTTTTCCTGCTGGATGGGATCATCTGCAGTCTGTATACACACCATTTTCCTGCTTCTTACTCTCTTGCAGATGTATAGGTGAACTTTGCAAAGAGTGATGTTTTTCTACTCAAAAAATAATATTCTCCCCTCAGTCATGCCAAGAGAAGCTGAAAACTATAGATTAATATAATTTGACTTTGTTCTCCAAGAATATTCAGATATTTTATAGTCTGGAGGTGCCACTAGGCTCACTCTGTCTTGGAGACAAGGCTGTTATATCTCATTCTTGTGTCCCCAAATTAAATCTGTATTTAACGAAGCTATTTATTCCAAACACAAAGAGCTTGACCTTCAAGTCCATTTCTTTTGGACTTGAATTCACCTTTCTGTTAAAAGTTTGCACATGACTTCTTACTTAAATGTGTCTTATACCAGCTTTTGGATACTAGTACTTGCAACCAACCCCCTGTTAGATTAAGCAATATTTTAATACAGAATGTTTTTCTTCCTGGGGTGGGTCTTAAATATTATAATCAAGTCATCTTTTGATCTCATTTATGGCAATTCTTTTCTATGTCATTACTTTTTACTTTTTTCTTTCTAAAATCTCACCCTAAAGGGCCTCTTTTTCAGCCTCCTGAACATTTTTGTGTTTGGCCTTCTCCATTTCCTCATTGTATTTGACACCAGAAGAGAAGATTTTTTTTATTATTATTTTATTTATTTATTTATTTATATTTTTTATATTAAATGTCAAGAAGACTGTTTCCATATCCTTCTTCATTTCTTTTTTGTGTATCAATATGATGATCACATCAGTTCTTCACTCGTAACATTACACAGTGATATTGCCTTTACTCTCCCTGGAGTCTTCTGAGAACACTTACTTTCTACAGTGTATAATATATGTATAATAAACATATGTAAACTTACACTCATTCCCTCCACAACATCCACATAATGCATTGGCAGTGATATTATACTGGCTTCCTGATGAAGCATGAAAATTCAGGTATATGATGTTTAGCAGCTGGAAATGTCCTCTGCTTGTACCAAATACCATCAGGTCATGTACACTGGCATTGAGTAGATTAGAACCCACAATGAAGTAGTGAATTTACGTTCACCCTCCAAAAGGTCTGGAAGAGCAACTTTATGTTGTATGCAATATGTTTTGGACATGAAATGTAATCCTTGTCTTTTAGAAATTGATATGAACTCCTGGCTATACACAATTTTTGTATTCGTCTCCAAATTGAAGCTTCTGATGAAGTTCATATAATTTCTTGCCATGCCTTACAAAGGAACATTGAATCTTACCTCTGATTTATATTTATATAAATATATTTTCTATGCTTTAGTATACTCCTCCTATGGAAAAAGAGGCTAGCAATTTACAGGAGCCACATCCCTAGGTAGGCAACAAAAATAACTGGCTCTGTTTTAAAGTTGAAGACTCTTTTAATGTTTAACCTAGTGATGGGTATAAAACACATATCCTCTAAAAGACAGAGATAAAGAAATCCACAGTAGTAAATTTAGTGCTAGGAGAACACACTACATCTTTCCCTAACAAAGTCACTGAGATATCTGTGGCTTATTTATGTGCTATCAAGGGACAGTAGTGGGTGGATTGATCTGAACATCGCTTACATTCCTCTGGTGTTCAAATTGACCTTGCTCACCTCTGGAGCACCACTGACACTTTCTTGTTATCTGCTAAATCCTCCGTTCATCCTTTCCACCCCGATGCTAATTTATGTGAACTGCAGTGGGTTGACATTGTGGGTTAGAGTCACCTCGCCTCACTGTTTAAACCCGGCTGTGTCAATGCCCACACGTGGCCGTGTCCTCCCAGGCTCAGTTTGGAGTCACTGGAACTTGGTTGCTCTGACTTATTTTGAACATCCCTGTTAAGACAAATTAAATCGCAGACAGAAAAGCCTACCTCTCTCTGTGGATGGTAAGACCAGGAGATGAAATTCAATGGTGTAAATCTGGACATCTGCTCAGGTGAGCCCCACACAGCATGTCTGACTCTAACTGGTGCTGGCTGCAAGGTTCCTGCCAGTCCCCTGCCCTAGATGGTAATGGGGATGGCAGGAAGAAAAACACAGAAAGGGCTGCTTTGCTTTGAAATACTAACTAAATACAGCAGTGGGTCAAAACAAGCCAGTACTAATGCATTCTCAGTGGGAAATGAAAACTATTTTAAATCATAGCAAAAGTCCTCTCAGCTACTGAAACTAAAGGGTGCTCAGTTTTCAGTTTCAATTTAGAGACAACATTTTCAGCTGCATGTTTTGATTCAGGTAAAGTGTGGGCTGGTTTTCTGTTCAGATTAAAAAACACCAAATTTTGACTGATTTATAAATGGTAACATTTAAAATCCAAATTCTCTATCTGTGCAAGAAAGCTTCTATATGTTTCCAAAATGTCTCTGAAATAATTCAGAAGGCAGCAACACAGCTAGAACAGACTATTCAAGCATGAATTATTCAGTTTAGTTCTAGGCAAACTGTAAAACAATAGATATCAGTGAAAAAAGCACATTGCCGGCAATTATTATTGCATAATCCTTGAATCTTCAAATATTTGTGTTGCTTAGAAGGAAAAGGTAAGTTATGCCATCAGGCATGATCCTGCTCACATGAGCCCTGTTTCCCATGTCAAGTGGTCTGGACAACATCAGCAGGTAAGAGAGATATGGGACAGTAAAGTGCATGCATTGTGTGGATCTAACATCCTGACTGTTCAGAGGGAGTAGTGCTGAAGAGGAAAATGACTGTTGGATTCAATGACAACAGGGAGTTGCACAGACACTTTGGAAATTTGCTTGAAAATTAGCAAAACAGAAGTATAAAGTATTTTTACCATAGGAGAGAGGTCATGGAGTGGGAACAGAACACCAGTGAAAACCTTTTTGACCTCGTTTCTCCACAGCCCCTGCTGAGGCAGACTCCCTGGGCACAGGGAATAGGGATGCAGAGAGCACCCAGAGGGGGTGACCATGTGGGTGGGATGCAGGGGGACCACATCCCAGGATGTACTTGTGGACGTGTGGGGGCTTCCCCACTGTGGAGTGTTGGGAGCAGGAGGGTGACATGTGGCCAGAGCAGCCACATCCCTTGTGTGTGTGCATATGTGAGGTCAGAACTTCTTGGGATCAGCTATAGAAGGACAATTTTAGAAACTTGTAGGTTGTATTAATGTTTTGTAACTGTCTAGTATTTCTCTTTTTCTCTTACATTACCAATATTGATTCTGCATTAATGGTTCATGGATTTAGAGTCAATGATATGTCATTAATAAATCAATAAATGGTTTAAATGCTGAACTACTTCAAACCATGGGAAATTATGTTCACAGTTTTTCATTGTGACATTAGGAAGGTCTGCAAATAAACATTTCAGTCTATACTGTCATCCTTACACGATTTTTGTGAGCTGTTTCAAAATAAAACTCTTAGCTTCACAGTGCATGAGATCCTTTTAAAAAATACAAACAAAAAGCCAAAAAAATCATTAGATTTCCAAGCTCACTAACCCTGCATTTGACATTGTCGACAGAGAAAGAGTGGGCTGCAGCTCCTTGAAGTGCAAGCATGCAAGGGCATATTTACAACTGACTGGAGGAAGGTAACTCTAATCTATCTTTCTGCCCTGTTCTTCTCTGTTGGTTTGCCAGGGAGCATTTCGTACAACCAAGCATTGCCGAGATTCCTAGGGACTCCAGGAAGTATTTCTCCCCAGACAAACTTGGTGTTACCTTGAATAACCCCTTCCAGCAAGCCTGGTCTGCTATCATTGTGACCTTGTCATCAAAATGATCTACAAAAGCATCTGAAAGTGATGGACGACAGTTTTTTGCTGTATTGAAAGAGTCTGGTTTGGAGGACTCATGAGAGTTTGGGATAGGGAGCACCCAGGCACAGAACATTTCTGGTGCTTCTGTACAGCTGCAACATCCTCCTGGGCTGAATAAATTGTAAGCAGAATTTCTCTCTTTCAGTAAAGCACCATTAACTGCCAGTGCTTTAACACTATAGTTACATTTTCTTCACATTTTCCTTTTTTTCCCATTTATTTTGTGACAGTAATTGATTTTGAAAGAAAAATTAATGACAGTAGGACCTGCCTGGTTCTCTAGGTGTCTCAATAATGGACATAAGTGCACAGCAAGCAACTACTTTAGCACCTCACAGATACATTAACTGGTAATAGCCTGGAAAAAAGGTATGCTATCATTAATGGAATAAATATATATATATATCTCTGGAAATACAGAAAAATTATAGCAGAGAAGAAGTTCAGCACTACATAATTGTAATTTTCAGAGGGAAAGACTTGTATCTTGTCTGGCACTATTCTGGCACATCTAACTTGCAAGACCATGCAAGAGCTGTTAAAGGACACTTCCTTAGAGACAATTAGTACAACAGGCCTCTCATGGTGTCCCTCTTCTTTAAGTGCTGTATCAGACTCCAGTCTTTCATAGCAGAGTAACTGGTGCACTGTCCCTGCATAGAAAATACCCACCAAAAAAACACAGTAATCAGTAAGAGATCCCTGCATTTGGACAGCCATATATAAGCAGTTGCTTGCTTCTCTGTTCTGAGCATGCTTCTTTCTTCTCCTATAAGCATATCCATTAAAGTAGTTGCAAGGCCATGGCTGTCTGCCTGTCTCCTTTCATATTCTGGGCAGCACTGTCTGTACAAGCACACTAGCTCCTGCTCTGATGAAAATCAGCAAATTCTGTTGGTACCAGTGATGCAAAATTTGGCAGAAATACACTGCACAATTTATAGCAGTATTTGCTTTTGTGACTGCCTGGGTTTTCTGTTACAGGTAAATTTTGCAGATGATGAAATCCTGCCTGTCAAATTAAAAAGAAGAGAATGACTTTGGGGAAGGTTCTTGAGCTACTTATCCATGGAGAACAGGAGAGGGGCTAAGACTTGCAAAGTGGAGCACTGATGCAAGCTGAGGCTCAGCTGCAGGAGGGTTGTGAAGCAAGAGATGTTTAGTATTCAGAAGCTAAGGTACTAAGATGCAAGTCTCCTCAAAGGGAGAGATTAGGATGTCAAAACCTGACAATCCAGACAATTAAAAGCTTCAATACTGAATCCCATGAAGTAAGAGGAAGGAGCAAATGGGGAGACAAAAGGGAGGAGAGAGATTTAATGATTCCTTCAGGGACATTAGTTTCCGTTATAATTTTTTGTATTTTTGCCAATTCCTCGTTGACAAATGCATGCCCAGAAAGCAGAAATTTAAAAAAATCTGTATGACAACATTCTTTCCAATGAATATGAATTTAATATTAACTCCTTGTGGGCCCTAGTAAATGTTCTAAATGAATTACCTTCTTTAAGTCTGTATGGTAAAATAGCTGCATCTGGAGTGGGAAAAAGAGTGTAATTCCTGATACATGAGTCACAGCCCTGTCTCAATTATCACAGTGGCTGTCCAACAAATGCTCGGCAAAGGTTTCACCTTGAGACACATTTGCAAGTTCCTTAGAATGAGGTTTGAGTGCCTAGTAAAAGTCTTGTGAAATAGAAGCCTCTGCTAATTTTCCTCACTTCCATGAAGCCCACTGTGGTCTGACAAGTATTCCAGTGCTGACTTAAATGGAGGCAAGATATTACTGAGATACTTCCCCCATAGATTTACAGTGAAATATTTTTCTTAGCATGCAGGTTTGGTTTTTTTCTTTGGGTTTTTTTTGTTTGTTTGGTGGTTGGGGGTGTGTGTGTGTGTGTGTGTGTTTGTTTGTTTGTTTGTTTGTGTTTTTTGTTGTTGTTGGGTTTTTTGTTTTGTTTTGTTTGTTTGTTTTTTTGTAAAAACATACATTATTTTACTAATCTAATGTCTGGTTGGTGTTGCTTTTTCCAAACCATTTAACCTGGATTTTGCTGTTTGACTTGAGAATGCTTTTCTGATGTCCTCAAAGTCCTGCAGGTCCCTACTGAGTGTCTCAGATCCTCCCTGCTGACCTCTTGGGAGAGCAGGCTCAGCATCATGGGGCAGTTTTCCACTTCCTCTCACACTCTGATTACAGCCTTTCCACTCTGTCCCAGGACCATCTACTCATGGTATGACAGACCTTCAGCTGGCTGCTTAGGGCAGGGGACACTGGGGACAGAGAGACAACCTGGTTTTCAGAGTCAGCTCCCTGAAGAGTTACACATTTTCCACACAGCTGAAGGGTTTCAGCATAAGAGAAGAGCATACTCCATTCTATGTACCAAGCGCATACTCCATTCTATGTACCAAGTTGTCTGAGGATAAGGATCTTTTCCTGGAGTGTGAGCACAGGAGAAAGGAAGATTTGTACTGTGGGGGTGAAGTTTCAACTGAGCTGAAGTTGTTCTCCTGGTTCACTTTCCTCCTAGTGAATTATTTAGCCTTGTGGCTAATGAAAAATTCATTGCTTTGTGTTGCTGTAACAGTGGGGCCTGACTCCTGTCTTATTAACAGATTCAAAAGTTTATAGTTTATAGGTTTTTGTATTTAATCAGCCCTGTTTTTCTCCATTTCTCACAATTAAGAAAAGAGAAATAATAGGACAAGGGCAAAAGGCTCATTCAACAATAGTAACATTTCTCTGACAAATTTTGTCATGTAGTAGCTATTTCCATAGCAAACATTATGTAGGAAAAAAGAAAGCCCCCAAACAAACACAAATCTGGGAGCTGGGAAAAGACTGTTTATGCTTTTTTCTAATTGACATACTTATTTCAACACTATTACTCTGCAAAATGCCAAACACCATTTTCTGAGATAGGATTCTCGAACAGAAAGGAGGGATAACTGAGGATGAGGGATTCTGTAGTGGAAATTAAAATTTCTCAATAACAGGGCCTAGTGTGCCTTTATGGATCACATTGCTTGGACTACATCCATAGTTCTAGAATTGCTATCACTTTTCCTGGTCCAGGTTAAGGTCATGTAGCTGGGTGGCAGGACAGAATCAGACATATGTATGCCCACTTGCCTCAGGACGTTGGTTCATACAGGGAGGAAAGCTTAGTGTGGGGGCTGATGTAGGTGCAAAGAGATACTCCAGGAGATCCCTGCATGGTAGAACATATATTAAATGCACATATAAACTTTCTTGAATGGAGCAGAATATAACTATGTGCTGTCATCAGTTAAATTCTAGCCGTGGAAGAAGTAGGTCACTGCATTTTTAACTATGGACTCCTTCCTCAAAGTAAAAGTGGATTAGCTGATTTAAGAACAAGTTTTACTCTTTCATTCAAGTCACATGCCAGCAAGGGATCTGTGTGCACTTGATTGACACAGTGTCACAGCAGTGCTAAGTTACATGTTTGACTGTCACTGGTGCTGCTGAGGCACAGATGGAAAGTAAGAGCTTGCAATGTGTCAGACACTGAAGCAAAGGACATGAGAATGGAAGACTGAAGTGGAAATGTCAGTGGGTGTCTTGCTTGTATAAAGGCCTCAGCCCCACAGGAACCTTCATAGTAGCTGTGAAGGAAACAAGTGGAGGAAAATTACCAGTGGCATGAAAGCTCTGGTACTAACAAAAGGAAAAGGGAAAAAAGTAGTAACATGCAAAGCAAGCAGCCAGTTTTCCAGCCTTAGTGTATGAAACACATTGCACTGCTTTGGCCATCTTAGACCAGATACCACAGCGAGAAGAAATGCCACTGACAAATGACAGACACATTTTAATTGCTATACTTTTAAACTTTTTGGCATGGTCCTCCTTCACTGAGCCTTCTCAAGCAAGAAAAGATTGCATGTGCTGCTTCGCTAACATCTTCCCCTTCCTAAAATTATTTTGGTGTCTAAATAAGGCAGCAGAAGATGGGCATCATCCCTACCCATACCCTTCTGTGGTAACTGAAGTGAGCTAGTGAGCAGCTGAAGTGAGTGGGAACAAGTCCTCTGCTGGTCTCCTCACTTCTGGCATCCCACCATTCTACTGGAGAAAGGCTCAGCTTGGCCTGTCCTACCAGGGCTTATACTGAGGCAGAACCTTAAAAAACAAACTGGTCACCACAGATGTATCTCAAAGCAGATGTTTCCTAAATGAATTTTTCTCCAGCCTGGTAGCCTGCATAAGGTGCCATATAGCTATTACACTGCTGAGCTGTGGGTTCAGCACTGACTATGCCTACTTCTCTTAATATATAGTACTTTTAACATTTTTTAATCTCAGATGTGATGTACCTAAATCACACATACATAATTCTATTGCAGTTTTTACTGTAGCATATAAATCCTTTTTTCAGGGTCAGATCTTGGTAGTTTAGGTGTGATTGACTTAAAAAGGTATTTAGGATCCCAACAGACCATTGAAAGTTTAAGTTAAGACTTTGAAGCCTAACTTGTTTAGATGTCCTTGAAAATATTACCATCAAATGTGTCTGGTGAAGTCAATAGAATCTACCAAGCCAACATAGGTCAAAAATCAAATCAGACACAGAAGTGTCTCACTTTTTAATGCTTCACTTGTACTATTGTAAGTTTTGATTCCCTAAAGAAAAAAATAGCAAAAAAAGTTACTTGCTGCAGTTGTTATATTATTTTTAATATATTTTTTTTAACATTGCAATGGCACTCATTCAAGCTTTTTCTTTTTTGTCAGTTCCTCACAGTTATACTTAAATGGTCATGGTGGACTCAGGCAGTTAAGGTCTCCTCAATGACTTACAGGCAAGCTGATATTGCCAGAAAAAATGAAAGTTTTCATTGTAAAGAAATACCTTTAGTACATCTCTTCACACGATGTCCACCTTGGTACAGTTTCATTTTAAGTGTCAGGGTTAATTTCAAAAGGGGAAGGTGCGGGGAGGGAAGGTGCGGGAAGGTGCAGGAAGGGAGGTTGGTTCATAGTTAGCAAGCAGCCCTCAGAGGGAACACAGGAAATCCAGAAACGTGTGTTGGCAGTCCGAACTTCCATATTGCATCTTGCTGGCCAACCACATTGAATGAATATTTTTGT
This sequence comes from Chaetops frenatus, assembly GCA_013400775.1. NCBI lineage: Eukaryota > Metazoa > Chordata > Aves > Passeriformes > Picathartidae > Chaetops > Chaetops frenatus. The sequence goes on along the minus strand of VZTR01022357.1, from coordinate 264,081 downwards.
CTCCTGATGAAGAAAGACTGTTTCTCAGCTTCTCCTCGAATGCACAACTTCTCTCCAGATTGCAGCTCTGTGTGTTCAACTGTCTATACCTTCACAGCTCCTAAAAAAATGATCCAGGAAGCAGCAACTGGGAGGAATGCACAAGCCTTTATAAGAAGCTGGATTTCCTAACCCTTCAAGTTCCAAGTCTGGCATGAGGTAAAGGCTGTGTGGCCAGAACTGTCTCTGCTGTCAAGTTAAAACTTGCAGTTTTTCCTCAGTGAATTTCCTTAATGAACAGGGATTAATTTTACCGAAGAAAGTATCAGTGCTACTTAGAGATCTTGTGGGAGCAGTCATGTACTGTTCTTCGCAGAATTCTTTCATCATCTAGTTAATAACTGTAGTTTCCTGCACTGTTGGCCCAGAGATACCTTTGAGGAGAGGTGGATGATGAAATTAGTTTTTCTTTTAATCTTTGATTATACATGACAATAACACACTTGGACTGACATACATATTATAAGAGCTGTTTCAAGGGAAGATGCCATGGGAAAGGATGGATAATCTTTCATTAACTAAGCCTTTCTGTATATGCTCCTGGTGAAACAAATTTCTGATTGTGGTGAGTGGTTTCCACAGGCTCTTATTCTAAACAGAATGTTACTTTGGGACCAAGTTTAATCAATAAACATTTTTTTTCAAAGAAGAAAATTACATACAATCCTCCTAAGAAGATTTTAGTAGTTTTCTGGAGTTAATACAACATAATATATAGAACTTCATGAAGTTACATGGCAACAGGACCGTTGTCTTCTATGTTGTAGCAGGTTAGGTTTGATAACTGGGCAGAAACACCAATTAACATAGTGGTTTTAGTTCACTTCCTCACACAGGGCACCAATTTCATGTAGTGGGTTGAACATTTTGGCCTAACACCAATGCACCCACTAAACTTATTTACTAATTTTCTGCTGTGAGATAAGAATTGGGAGAAATGCAAAGCAGGTTCAAAACCTTAAAGGTATAAAGACACTTTTATTCATAGAACTAAAAGGAAAATAATAAGAGCAGAATCAATTTTCAGACACTTCCCCTCCCTGCACCTCATCTTCCCCTTCCCACCAACAACATAAAGAGACAAAACCTGAGACTTTCAGTCAGTTTACCACCATTAAAATAGTCTTTCTTCAGTTCAGTTAGGAAGAGAAGTCTCTCCTGGCATGCCATGGAGACTTTCTCACAAGAACACAGTTCTCTTGTGGCTCCAATATCACAGTCAATCAGCCGCCTGGAAAGGAAATCTGTTCACAGTGTGAAAGTCCCTTCCCTCGACAGACAGTTCTTGCAGCTACTTTCGAGGGCTCATCTCTGTCTCATGGGGTACTATTCTAAGGATGAGCTGTTCCTGTAGAAAAGCAAAGGGTTAAGGCCATAGTTGACACCGGTGCACAGTGCACATCAATCCTATCGAGACATGTGGGAACAGAATCTGCCTCTACCACTGGCATGACAGGGGGACCACAGAACCTCACCTTGGTGGAAGCTAAGTTAGAACACTGTATCCCCCCCAGTTGCATTCATGAGTTACAAGGAATAGTCTAATACATCATAGTCTATCACCATGGCCTTACAAAAGAATTTCAGCTTAAAGTATTTCCTCTTCTCCTCCCTTTGGGCTTTTGGCTCCTTCTTCACTGACCTCGGGGTCTCCATGTTGGTTTTCTCACATGCCTTCACTCTTTTTCTTTTCTCTCACTCGAGAGAGGATGGATGTCTGTAAGTTTCATCTGTGCACTGAGAGAGTTGGTATCTCTCTCGGGCTCTGTTGTTGGTCGCATGGTCTCTGCTGGGCAGCGGCCGAAGCTGCTGCAGACTTTTCCCAGGGAGAGAGGGGAGGCAGGGGCTGCAGGATCTCAGCAGCCAGGCCAGGGTTCAGCTGTGGCAGGATCTCAGCAGCCAGGCCAGGATTCAGCCGGGACAGGATCTCAGAAACCAGGGCAGGATTCAGCCGGGACAGGATCTCAGCCCTGCCCAGCCCAGCCCGGCCCCATGGAGCAGGCAGGGCCTGACCAAGAGCGCCTGGCCCCAGCCCAGCTGGCTCCGCTGGGCTGCACGGGCCCCCTGTTACCTGTTCAGAAGCCAGAAGCAAGACAGCAATTCCCACGCTTCTCCTTTCTTAACTGTGAATCACAGAGGAGTATTCAGCTTCTTAAGTGGCTGAACTGAGTGTCCATCTTAGAACTAGCCAGCTAATTGGTTCTCCAGGCCTGAAGGAAGCAGTCAAGTTCCTTACAGGTAAAAAAATCACTTTTTCAAACCACAACAAATGTTCGGTCTCTCTTTTGAGATATCCAGGTGCTAAGTTTGAAAGTGATGTGAATTCTGCTCTGTATGAAGTGGAAACAAAAGCAATTGGTTCTGGAGACAATTTTTTGATGATTTCTCAATCTGAAAAATGTCCTTCAGATGGCAAAAGAACATTAGCAACTTGGATCATTTTACTTCCCTATATATACAAAAATGTCCCTACATATCTGGTATACTAAGCAGGTCACTGTGCAAAAACTCAGCAGTAGCAGTGCCATCTATTCCCCATAGCTTACTTTGAAAATTCATGGTAACTGAAGAGTACAGAGATCCAGGTGACTGATTTTGCCTTTGCTGTGTTAGAGGTTACTGAATGCAGAAACATCTATTTTGGATAAATAGACTGTGCTGACCTGTCAAACACACTCATCCAATAAATTTATCATAGAAAATAGCTAGAAAGGCTCTTCTTCTTGAGAAATTCTTGAGCAATTGTTTTTTATTTGAAAATACAGAGTTTATTGTATTTGTACTGTTTTTCTTTGCACCATGGAGTGGAACTGAAGGAATGCTACAAAATGTGTCCTCTTTGTTGTAAATTAACAGTTTTCTGGGACAGGGCATTGAGCAACCTGGTCTAGTGGAAAGTGTCACTGCCCATAGAAGGGCGCTGGAACTAGGTGGTTTTTAAGGTCTCTTTTAAATTTCAATGATCCTATGATTTTGTAAGTGACCAATAGGATTTTAACGGCCCTCCAAAATCCTATCTGCTTAGCATTAACATTTGATTGCTCTCCATTCAATGCTGATTTTGCTACCGTAAGTCAGCATTTAAGTCAGCCACCTAAGCATTCAGAATCAAATATCCCATATATCCAAATTTTTTCAAGACTAAAATGAAACCACTCTGAAAAATTTCTATGAATTCTGAAAGAATGATTAAAAGTCTTTGATTAAGATTAGATCAATTTATTTATTGATCCTCTGTAAACTTCAAGAAATGTCTAAAAAAATGAAGCTTTTTTAAAAAAAAAATGTTGTAAGTTGCATCAACATGCTTCCTTTATTTTTTCAGAAATAAATTCTCTCCTATGCTCCTCAACATATTTTTTGTCTGAAAAGATTCACATAAAACATTTTATGTTATATTATTAGGCCTTTTCATTGCACTTTCCTACACAAAAGATTAAACTGTAATAAGCAATTTATGTTAAAACTAAAGATATGCACATGAAGAAAGAAATGGAAGAGAAAGAGTTGCTAAATTATTAAAACACATCTCATTTTTGTTTACAAATCTTTGGCCAACACATTCTAAGACAGACATGCCATATTCTGTCAGAAAAGTCTATGTGAGATAACATTGATACAGGTGTATGTATGATTTAAGTCATGTTTCATTTAAATCCTATTCTCCTCTCTGCTTCTTGTTTGTGTAAGTATTGCAGATTTTTGGAAACCAAAGCAATGATTACTGATTTAGAACATAATTTGTTGGATGAACTTTGTATTAACAATTTATAACCCAGAAAGATTTGGGAGACAAACCTAGGGCTTGTTGAATACTCAGCAGATGAAAGGCCGGGAGAATGAGGTAGCTGTATGTGTGAAAATGTTAAAATTACATGTTTTAATATGAATGATTTGCTCTTATAACAAAACTGGAATCTAGGAGGAAGCTTGTGAAAAAAGCAGGAGTATGTCAGGCATAGGGTAAATGTGCAAACATGAATGCTTTACATGATCTCATTCACATGGCTGAGAAACCCATCTGTGTCTGTTTTCTTGCTTGCTTCTTTTCAGTCACACAGAGTTCTCTGATGCCACCCAAATAAAATAACCACCATCAAAGCAAATAAAGGCAATCCTCTTATCTCATAATTGTGGCCTTTCTCATCCCCTGCTGTGTGTGCTTCTTAAAAAACCAGTGTCATTGACATCAGCAGCTCCCAGTACATGATGTCTCATTTGTACAACACAAGAAACAGAGCTGGTAAGAAATGTTCCCAAGAACTAGAAGGCCATTCATCGTCAATTAACAACACACTTTAGTGGGTTTCTTAGCAACAACGCGTTGCTTTAAGCATAGGCCCCTAAGGGACGTGTTCTGTGTTGTCAGACAAACAGCAAATGAAGGCAGCTATTGATCCTTACACTGTTGGGTGCTGAATTACAACATACAAGGATAACTATGTCAAAATTACATTTGGAGTCAAAATGCTTATAGCACAAGATGTTTCCATTAAGGATTAAATGTTCTTTCCATCCCCCCAGCGGGATTTGCTTCTAAAAATATGATTTGCTGAAGGAATTTCAATCAGGAATTGCCATAAAAGATGTCATATCTCCAGTCTTGAAGTTGTAGAAACATGGTAAAACTCCAAAACCAATGGAGACCAAACTCAGGTGAAAACATTTAGTCAGAATATTTTTTGGGAAGATACAGAACCGAGGCATTGAAAAACTTTCAAGAAGCCATCCAGTTCTAGAAAAAATTTCCAATCTGAAGTCTGCATAGTTCTAGGGTATACCTTTACCTGACAAAATTTCTCTTAACGCTTTGCATAGCTTTTCATCTTGTATCTGATTTTTCATCCTTCTGTTATTCAACCACCTGGGCATGCAGGACTGTTCATTTCCTACCTTTTTTTTGGCAACCACTGCTTTATGTGTTTAAGCATATTATTTTTCTGAACCAAGTAATGCCATTCCTGAATTCATTCCACATACAACAGGTTCTCTACAAATCTGTTTACTTTTGCTTCTTACTGAGCATTTTTTCTCCCTTTATTTCTCTTGAAGGTGTTCATGGAATCATAGAATGATTTGGGCTGGAAGGAACCTTAAAGATCCTCTAGTTCCAGTGCTGCTGATGTGGTCAGGGATACCTTTCACAAGCCCAGTTTGCTCAGAGACCCATCCCACCTGGTTTTTAACATTTCCAGGGATGGGGGCTGTTGACCAAAGTTTAATACTCTCACTGAGCCTTAACTAGAGGGAAAGGTTTGACTTAGAACTGTACCTTAGAGTCAAAAACTCCTGTTTGTGTAAACAGCTGTGGCTGTACATCAACAGGCTCTGTAACTGCTCCCCCTTCATTGGGGTCTGGCTACATATGCTCAAGCCAGCTTTGCTATGGCTTGGTTGAATAAACTGTGATCACATGGTTGTGAAAGAGCTGGCTCAGAAAGAACTCCTCTTTCCCTGGAGCTGCATTTGAACCCATGGCATCTCTGCTTGACCTTGCCTATTGCCTGCCTGACTATTGCTCTAGGCATGGCTACACCTGGACAGGTACCTCACTGACCATGACCTACAGACTTGACCTGGCTGGACCTCAGCCCTGCCCTGGCCCTGTGACCATACCAAACAGCCATACAGATCTGGGTTTACCCTGGTCACCATCCCCAGGCTTGCTGGGTCCTATGGGACCCTGGCTGGTGAGGACAGAATCCCATGGCCACCCGGAGAACCCTGCACTTGCTGAGGCAGATGGTCAGTGCTGTGGTCTGGCAGCAACTCAGGATGACCCAGAGGTTCCTTTGAGACCTGATCAGTGTCTAGAGATATATATTGCCAACACTGTATGATGTAGTTGGCTGGTTCAGGTGGAATGCTTTCCCTGTATTTTACCTGACTAAATGCAAGATGGACTAGCTGATGTTTCTTCAGTCTTTTGGACCACTGTAAAATAAGGTAATAATACAGATTTTCAGAGAGTTGTTTTAAAGGAGAGCTGTTGTTATCTACAACCCAGGCATGCAATAGTCTTCAGTTAAATAAAATTTTCATTTTAGCTAGTTGATATTATTTGCTAGATGCTTAATCAGAGGGTGTTACTCATGTCTGACCAGTGATGCTTGCTGGATCTGCCTTATTTTCCGGGCTCATTCACAGCTGTCAACAATTTTAAGCCTAATTTCAAATATTTCTTAAAATAGCTGTAGTTGTTTGGGCACTATTTTTGCTATGTTTCCATTGTCCTTTTAGCATTCATGCTAAAAAGGTAACCATCAAACGGTGGTGAAAATAAGCCATATGTTAACTTTATGCAAGTTCTAAAACAAGAACTTGTCTTCTCCTGAGCGGACCCTTTTATCAAGGACTATTTCTTAAAAATAAAAAAAAAGTGCAATACAGTTTCTACAAAACCTGTAGAACACAATGCAATTTCATTTAAAATACATACAAGACGTTTATTTTAAAGCTATATTCATGTTCTTGTCAAGTAGACATTTTGACGGAGGTAGAAAACAGAGGTTAAGAAACAATTATGAAGGAGAATATAGCCAGTATCTACCTTGGTTTCTTTAATTGTTGCACTGCCTGGGCCACTACCAGGCACCTGAGAGCCACCCCCATAGACTGCACTGTCCCTGCTGGCCTCCCACTTGTTCCCCTGCCCTGCCTGTGGCCCAGGATGACACATCTGCCCACTGAGGCTGTCAGCCTCAGCCTCAGCAGCAACACAGCAGTGCTGGTCCCCAGCTCCTCACAGCCCTTCCTTGCTCAGCCATGGGCCCTGCCAAGCTGAGCCCACCCATGGGACCAAAATCCATTCCTGTCCCCAGGCAGGTATCAAAGCCCAGGGCTGGGGCTGATCCAGTGGCTCCCAAGGCCTTGCTCCTGGCTAGGAGTGGGATGAACTTTGACTGCCAAGTATTTAGGGAAAAAAAAATATAGTTTCCTTTTAGCAATGGCTATTGTGCAGATATTTCTGCTGCCCTCATTAGCTCTCTTCAAGCCCTTGAGGTCAGGGAGAAGCCATTGTTTGGTCTTCTGAGGCCCTTTTCCTAAAATGACCTCCCTGTAGCTTTGGTGAGTGATCATGGTGTGTCTCCTTGCTGGGCAATATATATATATGTACACAACCCCAAGGGCAAAGGCAGTCCCATGCTGGGTGCACAAATGAGATGAAGGAGGCAACTCATGCCCTACTGCCATCTGACCCAAGGGGATTTTTTTTTAATATTTTTTTTTTTATTTACTATGGAGACTGCCTATCTGCATTTTAGTTAAGATAAACCATTCCACTGAAACAAATAGTTTTTTTTTTTAAATCTTTTAAAGGTAAGCATCTTAACACCACTAGGAAAACTTACCAGGTTGTTCCTAAACATGTCTTGTAGGGTTCTTGTGGCCTAAAATACAAAATTTATTTTTGTGATTTGGCAAAGATTGCACAGTGGATTTGTCATTTTTTCTGTGCAAGGATGTTGATTTTATTTCAAGTGGTGTAGGTGATGTTAGCAAACATCAATACTCAAAGTATTTCCCTCTTCAGGCTATTTGATAGTCATTGCTTAAGTTCCTTCCCAATGGCCTTCTCTTTTTAAACTCAGTCCCTCTGCTACTTTTTTCTGCTAGTTAAGAACGATTTTGGGACTTACCACAGAGTTATTATTTTCTTTCCAGTTAATGTGTAGATTTACACAATTCTGCCACCAAGATAAGAATGTGGAAACAAGGTAAAAAGAATTGCAAGATTCTTGCTTTCTTTACTTTCTTGTTACAGGTCAGGAAATTTCATTTTCACCAAAAAAAAAANTTTTTAAAAAAAAAAAAAAAAAAAAAAAAAAAAAAAAAAAAAAAAATTCCTCTGTAAAAAAACCCCAACTTCTTCCAAAAAATGTCTTCTAAACCTTGCGTTTCAAGAATCTTCCTCAAGTTGTGAACAATATTTTCTCTCTATGAAGAGATGGAGTCATTCACCTCCCACAAGTTCAGTTTACAAAATGGCTCTGTTTCCTAGATAAAGAAGGAAAAATCTTTTCAACATTCTGAAGAAAACTGGTCATGTTCTTCGGGTTATGAATCATTTCTGAAAGTCAGGAGCTCTTATAATTCTGGTTTCTGGCTCTTATTCCTGATTGTATTGTTTCCAAAGTGAATCTATATTTCCCACTAATTTAATAATCCAGAAGTCCCTCTATTTGATGCAGTAAAGTTTCAGAGGCTGTAGTACATATACTCAAGAGAAAAGTCAGCACAGATACAGGAATATAATTCAAGCTCTACTGATTTATATTTGCTGAGGATAATCTGGTGAGTGTGATGCAAACAGGGAATGTACCCTTTGAAAGACAGAACCTGCAAGGAAACCAGTTGAAGTTGCTACTTGCCGACAAAGTCCTTTTCTATTGCATTGACAGATAACAAGTATTTCAAAGACAAAGAAAATACCACCTAGGAGTAATAGAACTCTTGTCTTATCCTTCACATGCCATAAGTATTTTCAAAGTTTTTAAATGGTCCTTTGTGCCATGTGCCTGATTAGTACACCGAAGGGTTTATTTTCAGAAAGCTAATCTTATAGCTTGTGTCCCCACCATTAAAATAAAAAATTGGAAAGATATTTCAAGGGCAACTCCAGATTAAATATCTGTCTTCAGAAATTCTTGGTCATGGATGTCACCATCAAAAACTAGAAGGCTGTTGGCTCTGTCCTCTTGTCAACTTTGTCTGTCTTGTGCCCCTGAGCTTAAGATTTACAAGGCCATGGAAAAAGAATTTGGCAGTCTCCCTCTTTACTGCCAAATCTGAAGGGATTTCCTAACTTCTTAAGAGCTTCAGCTTCAGTGAAGAATACCTCTCACCAGCTAACTGAGGTGTCTGTGTTTGGCATTGTCCTACTAACTTCACACAAGTTGCTGTGTTTAAAAAATGCATGTGAGAAAGGGGATTAGCAGGAAAAGAAAGGCAGAATACAGTACTGAGCCTATGTCTCAGACAAATGCATATCTGTTTCGTAAGCTGTCCTTGAGACAGTGAACATATATGTGAAGAGAATATAACAGAGCCTCCTGGTCATGGGATTAAAAAGCTCATTTTGGTGTAAATCAAATGGGGATCAAAGCAGTTTAATTTATGGCATGCATTTAACTGATAATCAGTGAGCTTTGCATTCAGGACTAATACCAACAGTCAAACAAATATAAGATGTGCCTCTGACCATCAATGCACTCTGTTGTCTTCTAGGACAGGTAGAAGAGCAGCACCTCTTTACCAATATGGAAAACCTCAGGAGCCCTTGAAGTAAGATCTTTTCCACAGTATTCTGCTTTGCCTTCTTTCCACATGCTGTTCTCTGCTGGGTTGCTCCTGGCTGCCTCACATGTTTTTCTCAGAAAAAAGGAAAAGCATCTGAAACTGCTCAGCATGTGGAAACAGAAGAGACAGTGGTGACAGAGTACGGGGGTGGAGTGTGGTGCCCTAAAAATAGGTATCCATGGGCTATTTAAATGTTCAAAGTTATCAGACTGCCACTTCAGAGTGCCATGAATGTCTTTTAGGATGGAGAACCTAAGAATGGGTTGTGTCATAACTGATAGCCCATAAGGATTTCTTTCCCAAATTGTCACTGAATTCCTCATGGTTACGTGACAGCACCAAGCCCAGTTCAACACATTTAGAGGAGTTTGGAGACTCAGTCAGCTTTCCATGAAGTCAATGCTTACACTTAGGCAATCATAGAATTTTTGAGGTTGGAGAGACATCAATGAGTCCAAATGTTAACACTGACAAGTCCACCGTTAAACCACATTCTTAGGTACCACATCTACACATCTTTTACATACCTCCAGGGATGATGACTCAACCACTTCCCTGAGAAGCCTATTTCAATGCTTGTCAACTCTTTCAGGGAAGAATTTTTTCTGGTGAGCTTGGGGAAGCAACCTCCCAGTAATGCTGAAATGAAGAGAATGGGTTTATTATGAAATACCATAAGACAAAAAGTCAAAATAATGTCATGCAGAATATACAGTAAGTGCCTTATGGTGTTAGAAACATAGCAAGATAATTCAGTTTAAGAATCAAATTACGTTGGGGAAGAGGGGGAGATTGGTAATGCATATTTAGTATTACTGGAAGGATTGTAGCTTCAAAGGCCCTCTTATTCTCTTCCTCAATGTAAGGTAAGGGTTTCCCTTTGCTGGTGTTCCCAGCATCTTGGCTTTATAAGCAATTATTCCTGCTTGCATCAAATCTACCTTATCCTGACTTAATATCCTTATTTCATAATAGGACATTTGATTTAAGTGGGCTGAATCTTCAATGATGTACACTGGATGAGTTACTGAAAAAGTTAGTCTACCCAAACTTTGGCAGTTAAAAATTTAAGGCTGAGTACATGTAGTGCTTTTAAAGCTGGTTCAAAGGAAAAAAGTGCCTCCATAAATGACTTGTCTTACCTTGAAATAGTTCTCCAAGACAGACTGAGTGAACTTTCTCTGGAGGTGGCCATTTTTCCCTAATAACTGCAAAAGAAAACTGCTGTGAATTGCCCAGACTTAGGCATCTAACTTTCATAATTTTAGGATAGATTAGATGCCATTTGCTTGGTGGCCTCTAAGGCCGTCAAGAAATGTCAAGGAGGCAATGCTGGAAAAATCAGGTTGCCAAGGAAAAAGGAGTGCCAGGTTCCTCATTCCATTTTGTCAGAATTGTGAACAATACTACAAGCCTTTGTTTTATTGGAGATACTTCTATTTTGAAAGCAGACTTTCTATGAAATGTTCACTTTCACATTTCTTTTTCCTTCACCAAATTGTCAGGTGTCTCACACAAGAGTTCCTTTCTGACACTCCAGATTCACAGCACTGTGAAAGGAGAGGTATTCACTGCCCAGGCTTATGTCTTTGTCCCAGGCAGCATAGGCACCTCATCCACAAAAGAACATTTATTCTTGCTTTGCTAATCCTGAAGAAAAGTAGCTCTTACTGCACTTTACTGGAGATAAGAGCGTTTGAACAGTCCAGAGAGCAGACATTCATAACTTGGGTCATTTTAAAAAGCAGAATTTCTTAGCTTCCTATTACAACAAGGCAGATTTGCCATTTTAGTTTTTCAGCAGAAAGACTACAAAAGGAGTGGGGAACTGACTCCACACTGTAAGCTACAGACTAGGGAACTACAACAATACAGAAGCAACTACATAGAAAGTACACAGAGGTATTTTTTTTAACTTTTCTCAGTTACAATACAGGTTTGGTTTGGTTGTATGAAATATTCATCTTCCTAGCATCCACTTTGTTTAAAAAAAAAAAAAAAAAGATTTACTGTAAATAAGAAGGAAGCTGTAACTTTCTCAGTCAGATGTCTAAATCAATGAATCATATTAGAAGAAGTCATAGTGTTTTGGAACAAAAATTCTCTACAAGTTCTTATTGCTTTCAAATGACATAAACACAGAGACCAATACTGAAGTGACAAAGTCTCATTCAGTAAGAATCCCATGTCAAATTACTGAGACTCAGCAGAGAGACTGCTGCCATGAAACATTGATTTAACAGTAAGTCCACATCATAGGAACTAGACAAGAGGTGGTTTTCAGAGCAAGCCTCTGCAGAGTCACAAACCAGGTTTCATTCAGCCTTTAGCTCTGCTCTGTACCCACTGCAAGGATATCTCTGTGAAACTAAGAGGCAGGGTATACTTGAAGAGAACATCCCCATATTTCAATATCTCCAAATCTAGTTTCCCTTTGCAGAGAGTCCTGCTGCTCTGGGAACTGTCCACAGCTATGCAGAATGGGCCAGGTCCTCCCTGCAACATCTGCTCCTTTCAGAGACCACGCAGGGGGGGCAAACACAGCAAGAGTGTAGAAAAGTTGAGTGTATCCTCCAGTGAAAGACAGACACTGTTCTCCAGAGAATAGAGTGTAGGGGAAACTAGGAAGAAGTGGTTACTGCATAATGACCTTCTGCAGCTTGGAGATGACGAGGTATTTAACAGAGCTTTGATTTGTTTAAAATTACACCTGCAAGAATACCTTAGACTCCCTGTTATTGGAGTCAAAATGTGGCTTAGACTTGAAGCAGTTTATATACACATTAGAAAGGAATGCATAGTAGGTTGTCCCAACATGGGTATATGTCTTTTATAATCAATACTGAAACATAATTTAAGATATCCACAAAAAATTTGGAATCAAAGGTAGCTCTGTGAGTGACAACTTGGAAGCTAATTTTTACATTTCCATCAATTGATTGTTAGGAATGTAATGCTAAATGTCAATGTTTACAGTTTGCATAACTGTAATTGTGTTAATGATGAGTTTATGTATGTAAGTTCAGGCTTAGCATGACTGATATTTTAAATTTATTTGTTGCACTAAATTTTAGCATTCATTACTTGTTCAGCATTCATTAAATTACAGGTTTTACTTAACAAGTCTATCAAGAAAATAAAACTGAGATAAGTTATTTCCCTAAACTAGTCTACAATCTGACTAAATTAAAATTTGTGTGCTTTGATTCCCATCAGTGTTTATTAAATACTTTTAGACTTTTCCTTTTACTTTTGTTCTGCTTGTTTATGGAAATACTTTACAGCTAAATGGTAAGGAAAAACCTAGCCATTGAATTCAGCATCATCCCCCAGAAAACATTTTGGAGGCTCAGAGCAATACATTGAAAAGGCTGTTCTATCAATATAACGATAAAATTGAATGAAAGTATCTATTTCCACTTCTTTGGAGTGATAGCAGAACAGAGAATCTCATCAATTCATACTCATCTGAGCATAGCAGTTCCTGTTCTCATCTACAGGTATAATCTGTAAATGTGAATTTTGTCTCTCCACCTGCTGTTTACTTCCTTGGGTGAGTTAGGAAAGTGTCAAGGCTGAAGAGCTGCATGTCCTGAGGCCATTTTGGTGGTAGAGACTGTCCTGGTGACCCCATGATCTCTTTAGATACATCACTGCTATTTAACAGGAGGTACTGCAGTACCTTTCCATGAGCAAGCAAGGGCACTGTAATTGTATCTGTATGGTCTCTGTTAGCCACAGCTCAGTATGGATTTGAGCCAATAGTGCCTGTAGGAACGCAATCTGATTTAAAGTCCAACCCTATGCACAAGCCTTGTGTTGCATTTGGTTGTTCATGTCTCAATAAATTGAGTAATTGTCTGGGTACTAAGGGAGATCAGGACATTTGGGCTCAACCCTAAGTAAAAAAATTACATACATTTGCAGACTTGTCTTCCACTAACATATTTGGTGAGCATGATTGTGTTGAGACCTACAACTCTGTGAGGAGGAAGAGGAGGAACAAAAGCTAATATATAATCTTTCTATCCACTGCTCATCAATCTTAACCATTGAGGCAGAGATTTGATCAAAAGGCCTTCAATCTTTAGCAACTCCTATTCTCCCAGAAGAGGGATTTTTTAGCTCCTCAGTTTGCTGACAGTGGTAATTGTGGCAGTAACCACCAATGACAATGTCAGAGAAAGACTTTGCCACAGCTCCTGTCCATGATTTTGTAGTTTTCCCAGCTACATGTTTCAGGCTGCTCCTTAGATAATGCTCAGAGCAGGTAGGGTTGCCCAAGCTCCCCTTATTCTGTTCCTCTTGATATCTGCACTCACTTTGCTCTTTGTCCATTCCTGCCTACTAACACATTCCCCAGCCAAGCACCAGCTGGGCAGTTTGCTCCCTGCAGTAAAATTTCTACGGGTGAGCAGCGTGTGTGCCTCAGCTGAGGCCAATACTCTGCAGTAACTCTACCATATGCTGAATTACTTCTTGCTCTACTAAATACCCTCCTACCTCACTCCACTGGTACTAGTGCTATAGCAATAGTTTGAACTCCATCTGAAGCACTTGTTCTGCTTTCAATTTCCTTGTAATTCTTAAGGTTGTCTGTTTGCTGTATTTCTGCACAGGGAAGTACAAATTTACCATTTGCCAAACATTAGGATGATTTGATGTTTCAGCCTGCTTCTTTGTGAATAAGGTCTCATAGACTATGTCCACATCCTGATGATATCCCAGGCACAAACACAGTAAGAGGTATATTAATATATTTTATCAAAATATGATCTTTCTTGTGCTGTTGTCTCTTACTCAACACACAGCATAAATGCCTTTACAGCTTATCCTCAAGTGCACACCTGGTCTCTTCCTCTGTGGAAGGATCTGTGTGATTGCATGTGGTTAGAACATTATTTGCAGACTGAAGTTAGTATCTGGAAACTCCAGGCATTAGGCTGTTTATTAGAGTAAAAACCAATTTGTGGATCCACACATCTTTCCTCCACAACAGTGTTCCTCTGACTTATTGTGGCCAGCCCTACTATCTCTCCAGCTTATTGTTTGGTTGTAGTGTTTTCAGTTTCTAGTTTTTTCACATTCTGGCCATGGCCTGATATTGTTGATTCCTTCTGCTAAAGTTCCTTTACACAGTATGACTCACCCAGGCTTTCACTATCTTTTATCTTTAATAGTACAAAATTATTTTCTCCCGCTTTAAGAGATCCTTCTCTTTATGTATCTATTCAGACTGCTGCTGCAAAGTGCTGTTCTATGAGTCATTAATTTTGATCATAATACTCTTGGTTTGGAAACTTTAAGCTGTCTTTTTTTTCTGTTCTGTTCTGTCAGATACAGGCCACTTGTGATCTCATTCTGGGATCTTAACATCTTTGATTTTTAATTTCAGTTCTGTTTACTATCAAAATGATTTCTTGAAACTCTTTTCAGTCTGTGGCATCACCTGCATTTTTCACAGAGTCCTCTAAACCTTTGCAAAGTTATGTCAAGATTGTCCTTCAGTCCCTTCTCTTTCTCTGTGAAGATAGCAAAGACCTTGGCAACATCTAGCCTGCTGATGTGCTGGAGCCAATACATTCAGTGCCTTTGCAGTACAACCCTCTCATTTACCTGATATGTTTGTTGTTTTTCTGCATATAGTGTGAAAGCTGTCTGGGGAAAGGATTAAGTTTTTTGTTTTGTGCATATATCTCCCAACCCTGGTAGACACAGTCCTCTTCCCTGACTGGACTTCCTAAGCACTGCGGATTACTGCCAGAGAGTTGTGAGACTCTTTTGAACCAATGTATACATATGCTAACATAAGCCCAAGTGAGAATACAACCCTATTGGTATACTTTCTTGAGTGGTATAAGCAATGCTGGGTTAACTACGTGGGACAGGTGCAATTGAATCTTTTATTACAGTTACATAGGCAAAGCTGCAAAACAGCCTTATTTAGAAAACCTGTATGTCTCTGATTTTACAATGAGACACTCAAAGCATGGAGATGGAAATATACTGCTGTGAGGGGTGTCAGTATTATGAAAAACAAAGGCTAGAAAATCCATAAGTAGATATTTGGTATACAAGATTATACAAGGAACACAGATGCCAAATCATCTGGCAGGACTAAGAATGTTTTTCAGGGAGGTGACAAGATCTCTTGTGACCACATCATCATTCATCTTTGTCAGTTGTCATATCTATAAAATCCTCCTCCCCAATTCCCCAGAACATGCATGGATTGGTACCTGCAGAGAATTATACTTATTGCAAAAAAAAAAAAAAAAAAAAAAAAAAAAAAAACACCAAAAAAAAAAAAAAAAAAAAATAGAGACATAACCTTGACTTCTTTTATATTTTAACTATTATTCAGGCTTCTAATTGTTCTTCACCACTTCCCTGTACCATTGGATTGTTTTCCAAAGAAGCATTCCTGACACCAGTACCTCAAAGCAACATTACAGGTTCTCACAGCTTCTTTGCCATGATGATAAAATGTTAAGGCCTTTTTTTTCACAGCTGCAGTAGGTTTAGCCTTCCATGAACTAAGTTTGTTTGATCATATGCCCACCACTCAAGTTTTATAACATTTAAAAACACGTTATAAAATGGAAAAACCCAGACAGTCAAATCTGTTTAAAAACCTGGATTAAGAGTTGCAACTAGCAAGTTATCAGTAGGAGATACAGCATTTTGATCTCTTATAAATGCCTTAATTGAAAAGAGTGAAGACTTCATGTATCTGAAAATAAATCCTTTTACCAGATGTCATCCTGGAGAACTGAACTGGTGCAGCAGTTAAAATTTAGAGAGTTCAGGTGTGGCTGAACTTGTGAGTCTGTTTTCACAGGGAGACATCCCACCACACATCCTTATCTAGAAATATAGTTGAGGTAATAGTCCCTCTAGTTTACTTAAAGTAATCAAGAAGGTAAGGCTCTAATTGAGCAAATACTCTGTTCTGCTAAACGTGTTCAAGTTACAGGCCTCTGTCTTGCTAATATCATGTCCTAATTAATTACATGACAAGAAATGACATAGAGCAGTGGTCAAGGAAGCTGAGAATTAGAGACTGTCATAGGAAATGACTGATAAAGCATTTTACAGGGGTTAGTGTAGTGGGGAAGAACAACTGGAATAAAATTCTATTTACAGCAGCATCTCCAAGCCCTCTAATTACTTCAAGTCTAATAGCGACATGTTTGTATAAAACTTGGCTGAATCATAGGAGAAAGAATTAAGCCTACAGAGGTGAATCCAGAGGTTGGTTAGATACAAGAATGACATTTTTTCTCCCTTTTCCTTTTTTTTTTTTTCTTTTCTTTTTTTTTTCTTCCATACTCAGTGAGCATTTGGATTTCTTTTCTATAGACAGTTGACAAGAAGTTGGGCAAAAGGGTTGCTGTAGGCCAAGTCACACCTGTGGTGAATCCAGAACCCTGCTAAAATGCACACTTTCAGCAAGAATTCATGTTTTTCCTTAGTTCTTTAAAGTAGCCATCCCTCTGAATGGAAAAGTATGGGCTAAGTACAGTACTTACTTGTTCTGTGGTCTGAGCCACAGCTGCCTTGGCAAACTGTTCTTGACTGTGGTGTATGAGACCAAGAGACCAAATACATCTGGGTTGGGTGCACTTCTGAATCCAGCTCAGATCAACATGCTTCATTCCCTCTTCCTATCACAAAATAAGAAAATCATCTCTCTGAATCTCAGAGTGGGAAATGATGTGTTAAACACATCAGTTTCAACATCAGTTTCCGACAAGCACTTAATCAGACAGAGCTAAGTAGATCATAAAGTCAAGCAATATAAAAGCAGCAGATGTTTTGACTCTAAATAGAAGTATTTTAATAGTCATGAAGTGAATGGCAACTGTCCATTCTTCTTTAGTGCAGGAAAATAAGTTGTTTGACAGCACTACATCATTTGTTGCCTTTGCAAAATGCTGTTGTGTAAATGCCACTTTCATTATGGTCATTCACAAGAAATGTCACTTCAGCCAAGCAAGCTTGTGGCTGAGGCTCTGTCATTTTCCATCCAGTTTGCACTGTGAATCAGGCACTGTGATGAAGGGGTGCATGAGGCAGACAAGTGAGGTAAGTGAGGAGAGGGCATGCTAAGAAAGCTTGGCAAGAAAATTTTCTCTCAGCTTTAACAAAACTGATAAATGCTAAGAGAATGCCATTTACATTAAAACCAGGGTCAGCTTGCAAATAGTTTGGTGATTCACATGTTGCTTCTGTCCTTCTGAGACAATATTTGTAGGGGTGTGAAATATTGCACCTTAAATATAGCAGCGTTTAGGGCACCATAACATGGGAAACTGCTTCAGTTAAAAAAAGACTGCAATTTGCATCAGCCCAAGGACACCCAAAAATTAATTTGCCATCACAGTTGCATTCCTATTTAATGCCATCACTCCCTTTTGTCTCCTTCAACACTGTCCAAAGCCCTTCCAATGGAATTGGAGCCCTCAGAAATTGCTGCATCATCTTTGTGAGCCCGAGGTTCTGCTGAATGGAAGAGGGAATCTGTACATATCAGCAAGATTACTCCAGCCCTGCCTTTGCAGCTACTAGCTAGAATGGAGTGTGGTTCTGGCCTTATTGGTGAGACCAAGAGTTAAGAAAGATTAGAGACTGTTTGCAGCTATCCAAAAAGAGTGAGAGCTGAATGAAATAAAATGCTGGTTTAAGTCTTTTTCACCTCCTAATAGCTTAACTGGTGTCTCTGTAGGAAATCAGAAAAGTGTGGGCAAGCTCATCTTTCATGACTTACCAAGCCAGCAGGTTGGCTGATTGCTTTAGGCTGCCTTCAGTGTCAGAATTTACTGCCATGTGAGTTAAGCAGGTTTTCTGAGGTCATGCCAATCACATACTATCCAGTCAAGCTTACAGAGCTCCCCTGGTTATGTAGGACATTACTATACTTGTCCCTGGAATGCTGGATTTCTATAAATAAACTCTGACTACTGAGTGGACTTTGGGGGCAAATAAAGATCCTGCCATCAGTATCAGCAGAAATATAAATTCAAATGTATGTGACACTAAATCCCTTTTCCCACCTCTGCCTTGTTCCAACCATCACTCTAAATGGGTTGTCTACGTGCAGGTGGCTGGGTCATCCTGTAGGACTGTGTTAAGGGGCACAGTGATGCTGGAGCAATGGTATCAAAAGCTGGCATAACAATTGTCCTGTCCCGATTTGAATCATCTCCTGTAAGAATAATGCCCCTGTCTCATCCCCAGACAACTGAAAAATGAAAGTTAAAACTGAACTAGAAAAAACCCTACAAGCTGCAGTAAGAAGTTTAGACTGGAGAATTAGATGCTGACTTTGCAATGAGTTTTCTCTGGGGATTCAGTACAGAAGCAGCCTGATATATTTTATTCATGACCTGAGGAGAATTTATCCCAAGTGTGAGTATGATGGTATTTCACTGAATGTAGTCAGCTTTGCTGATCAGAAGATGGGAGCCCAGAGTGCTTAAGAAATAGCCTATGAGAAGGAAATGTTAATGATGTAGAGGTAATAAGGACCATTTGGATTTTGTAAGGACTACATATTCTATTTATCACAGTGACTTTTAACTTGCTCTGTTGAAAGCAAAAAAAAAAAAAAAAAAAAGTTTCACAAATGGCTTTAATTCCAAAAAGTTGGAGTTTTTATTTCAGTAGTAACTGTTCCTAGTTTAAATTTGGGATCTAGATGTATCTACAAGCCTAATTCAATGAACTCTCTGGATCGTGATATTGCCAGGGTGGATTCTGCCTGTTTGAAACACATGTAATACAGTCTGCCCTTCAGGGTATGTACATTTTTCACACAACATCCGAATAAACTAGTTACTAATCCAAAAATACTTTTCCTCTTATAATCGTGCAATTTTTACCAACTTGATTCTTTGAAGCCAGCCAACACGAAGTATGGGGTTTATTATCATGTGGTATAGTTGATGTCTATGTGAAATATTTTAAGAGTAGGTAAAACATCTGGTTTTAATTTTCCAGAAGTAGAGGGGGATGGCATTTGTTTTTACATTCTCTTTAAATTACCTTTAGTTTATTTTAAGTTATTTTTATCTTCAAAAGTGGTTAGTAAATTCATTCTGTGGACAAAAATGTTATCAGATACTGTATTTAGTTGGACTTCATTATTAACAGCAAAATTGATCAACTGTGACTGTAAAGAAATTTCCCACTTATCATCATTTATCCATAATGCTGCATCTTCACTGGAACTGCATCTTTAAGATAACCTTGGAGCATTTTCAAAACTTATACCAAAAAAAAAGTGTTTACAAAAACTTCTTCCAGCATTTTGCTTTTCCAAAGGAAAATATGACAGTTATAAGCACAACCTTACATAAAAACCTTCACCATTAACCTGCAACAACTTTACTAAGTGTAAACATCAGATGTCTCCAGACCTTGAAGAATGAATTTGTGTTTTGTAATAAGAAGAATCTGGGGTTCTTCACTCTATACCCCAGAAGGCCTAGTCATAGACCTGTTAGTAGTCCCAGTCTGATTCTTGTTTTGGGCATTTGAATAGTGTACACTTTCTGGAAGTAAATCTGCATTAGAAATAGCACAACAGAACTCAAACAGAAGTCAAAACCCATAAGACTGGCATATTAAATAAATTACTATTTCAAGTGGGCACTGAATTCCAGAAATAAACCTTGCAGGACCAAATCACTGTAGAGTATGGGACAACATAAGCTCTACCAGAGTACCAGTTACTGAACTTGTGTTCCTACCCCGTACAGACAGTTCCTTTTACATATCTAGTTCAATAATATGATCTAAACAATCATAATAGAATATCACAGCATTTATTTCACTCTTAAATCCATGGTAATTAAAAAGAAAACAGTCACAACCAGCCAGAAGAATCTCCTCCTTTCCTACTCCCCATCAAACCAAAAGGGATGTGTAGAAGTCCCTCCACCACACAAAACAGGTGCCAGTGCTATATTTGGAGTTTGTATTTCCCTTAAAAAAGAGAAACTATCTCATGACTGCAGAAAGATAGAGGGGTTTAAATGATTAGACACAGATGTGTATTTATCCAAGAGTACTCTCTGTACTCTATTTACCACTGCAGATCTCAACTTTACTACAATGTGAGTTCATTGACAAATTTTATGGAGATACAGAGAAAGACTCAGGACTGTTGTATCAACATGGTCACCTAGTTTTCCTCCAAGATAACAGACATGGAGAGGATCAATGTGTGTATGGAAATTAGTAAGGAAATCCCTGCCTTTTTGTAGCTGACTGAAATGTTGAGATATCATGAAACCTGTGGGCCAAAACTAACTAAAAGCACATTTCACAACCCAGTAACCCCTCCTTATAATGGGATGCATGGATGGGGGTCTTCATACCCTGTGTAGGAAGGGTCTTTTTCTGGTCTTGAGTGGAAGCACATCAATCTAAGTTTTCAGCAAAACAGCTGCTCAGTGTCAGCCTTAGTGCATTTTTCACAGCACCTTCTTCCACATCACCTCTGTTCCTGGCTGTCAAGTTTAAGATACTACTTTCTGTCTGAGGAAATGTTGGAGCATATTACTAAGAAGTTAATAAAAACTTGTTTCTAGCTCCTGATAAGAGATTGAAAGCAGACGAAGCAGAAAATGCCTGGAATCAACTGTATCAAGTGTATCACCTGTATCAACTATTTATCACCAATATATAATTGTTGGACTGATGATCTTGAAGATCTCTTTCAACCTTGATGATTCTGTGGTTCTGTAGTAGCAAAAGTGGTTCCCTGAGATGAATGAGCAGAGTTTGTCTGACCAGTGAGAATGTAGAGGACTGACATCAGAAAACCACCAGGCTTAACTTGTGGCCATAAATATTGAATATTATCTTGTGATGACTTGAGAGGAGGACTTGCAGTTACTGTAGACAGTTAGTGTGAACATTTGGTGCATTTGCTGGCCTTGGAAGATAGCAGTTATCAGTGTAATAAAGACACAGTTTATTAATTAATTAGCCTGCAGGTCCTCAGCAGAATTGAGGGAGAATAAGCTCATATGTGAACTACAAAACAAAGCAACTCTCTCTGTGCTCTGCAAAGACATAAAAACCATTTTTCATTTATTTCTGTTTCTCTATTCTCCCAAATGGCTCAAACACACTTATTTTTGTTAAAGTTTCAGATATATGCCTCTTAGCAAGTAAGCAAACCAAAAAAAAATCTAGGCTTGTGAAGCTTCAGAGTTGCGTGCTACTTTCTACAAAGTGTAGGGGTTTGAGGTAGAATTAAATGGATACACAATAACCTGACAGCTCTTCAGCGATAGGTCTTCCGTAAGAATCCAGGCAATAACAATTAATCATGTACTAGGAGATATACAAGACTTTCCCTGGGAGACATATATAGGAAATACCTCTGCCTAGCTCAGCTCTTTTCCAGCAGTCATACATTTATCATAATACCAACTTGCAGAAGTTATAAATAAATCCAAGTGTGCAGTGCTCCAGGATGTTCTGATCCCAAAGATCAACCTCTTCAAATGTGGGAACAGTTTTAATATGGCTTGAAAAAATCATAAACACCACATTTCAGTTAGCTCTTCCTCTTATACTGCCAACAGGTTAGGCACCAACACTCCGAAAAACAAATGCTGGGCAGACTGAACACATCCCTAAATCTGAGTGTAAGGTCCTGCACCTTCATCTGGGCAACCCCCAGGATCGGTACAGGCTGGGAGATGAGTGGATTGAGATTAGCCCTGCAGAGAAGGACATGGCACCAGTGGATGAAAAGCTGGTCAAGACACGGCAATGTGAGCTTGCAGCCCAGAAAGCCAATCATATCCTGGGCTGCATCCAAAGCAGTGTGGCCAGCAGGTTCAGGGAGCTGATTCTGTCCTTCCACTCTGCTTTCGTGAGACTCCACTGTAGTGCTGCATCCAGCTCTGAGTGCCCAAGATAAGAAGGATACAGATCGCTGCTGAGCAAGCCCAGAGGAGGGCCAGAAAGATGATCAGAAGGCTGGAACAGCTCTCCAATGAAGATAGACTGAGACAATTAAGGTTGTTCAGCTTGGAGAAGAGAAGGCTCCTGGGAAACCTGATTGCAACATTTCCACACTAATGGTGGGCTTATAAAAAGGATGGGGATAGACTTTTCAATAAGGCTTGTAGCAGTAGGACAAAGAGTGATAGTTTTAAACTAAAGGATGTTGGATTCAGATTAGATAGAGTGAAGAATTTTTTTTTTTACGATAAGGGTGGCAAAACACACACAGGTTGCTCAGAGAGGTGGGAGATGCTCCATCCCTGGAAGCATTCAAGCTTGGATTGGTATGTGCTTTGAGTAACCTCATCTATTTGAAGATATCCCTGATCATTAAAGGGAGCTGGATGACTTTTAAAAGTCCTTTTGAATGCAAACTATTTTACAATTTTCTGATAAATCGGTGAATATTACTTTGACCTTAAAGCAGCTGGGAAGATACAATGCTAAAGTGTCCTGCACATACAGACATCATTTTGCTCAGAGTGGTTTCAACCTGTCTCATGTTGTTGGAGCTGTGAGACATTTCTGGAAAACACCCACACTGATGCCTTGTTCTTCTGTTCTAGAGTACCTGTAGAACAAAATTCGTGGGCTTGTTGGACTTCAGTCTGAGGCATGATGGCTACTATTCCTCCTATACTTAAGCTATGTCTTCACTGATGTTTGTGAATAACCATTTTCAGTGCCCATGCTGTCTCCTCCCCAGGACAGCAAATGCTGCTGTACATGGGCATCCATTCTGCACTTCAGTGGTTGTCTAGGCCAACACTTTGTCTTCTCCTTTTGTGCCTGCCGAAGTCTCCCTGCCACAGAAACAACACCACAACTGCCAATAATATACACTTTGTCTGGGAAATGTAGTGAGCAGCAAGACAGCACATTTGGCAGATGGCTGCCTGATCAATTGCCATTGCTGCCTAAGCAGGCAGATGCCAGGGTCCCAGCCCTCCCAGCCCTCCCAGCCCTGCATCCTTCACATAAAATACATACTCTGCCCCACTGCTTTACACTTGCTGAGTAGCTTCAAAGCACAGTTATGCACTTGGAACACACACACTCACACGCACCAGTTTGTCTCTTGACCATGTACCTCACATGGACATCCTTGCCATGTTAGGAGCTGTTCTGTGATTGAAACTGTGGGATACCTGAGCACCTTCAGTGATGACAGGCATATCTGAGCTACTACATACTTTGGCCTCCCTTTCTGCATTTTCTCATCTTTCTGTCCCTTTAAACCTTATGTCAGAAAAGATACCTTCTCCTTATCATATTGTTAGGGTACCAAACCCCCAAGGAAATAGAGGATGATGATTTAATACATATATGGAAGTAGGAGATCTTTTGGTTCTTTTGTTTTTCTTCTATTTTTGGCAATAATTAATTTGATATAATTCTTCATACAAAATTTTAGCAAAAAACCCTGTCTTACTGCAAGATGCTTAACAAATATTTTGATGCTAATTAATCACACCAATGCTGCATTTTTGAGGGAGGAATTTTTTATCACTGATCTTTTTTTTATCATTGATCTTTGCTAGGTTTGGGGTCAGCAAGCTTTTGTTTTTAGGCAAATGATCTCTTTTGTTCTTGGAACAGCAATGGTGGAAACGCCTCTAAATCTCTCCCATCTAAATGCCAGTTAATACTTTGACCTTTTTACTTACATTTATTTTACATTTACAGAGCCTCAGGCATGGACTAAAGTGAAACCCCTCCCTGTTCCCACACTGACCAGAATTGCTTAAGGTTAATTAGTGCTTCAATAGACCTGGCCAGAGGTAATTTCATGAGTTACCTGCCCCTGAACCTGGGTCTCTCTCTCTTGATTTTTATTTTGTGTCTTCCTGGCTCTGTGGCTTTCCTACAGACAGCTTCTTAAAAGCAATGGCAGAAAGTCCCAGCTGGATGTGTTCCTGTGTAACCTGCTCTATGTGATCGTGCCTTGGCAGGGGGGCTGGACCAGAAGATCTCCAGAAGTCCCTTCCATCTCCAACACTTCTGTGAGAATGAATGGGCTACTACTGAACCAAAGTGTCACCTGTCACCGCCTCATGTCCTGTGGTTTCCCACTCATCAGTCCTCCCTGTCAGCCACAGCAGCTATGAATTCAACAGTAAATATTTTGTATTTCAAAACCAAGTAAATTCCTTGTTCTCAATCCTACTTTATAAGATGCAGCCAAACCTCTCCCAGGAGCTCAGTTGAGCTTTGAAGTTGGATCATGGCATACAAGCATTTCTAGTAGTAAAAGCACCTTTGAAAATTTCTAATGTTCAAGGTACTTCTGCTTTGTGATTGCTGATTAAACAATGTGTATCTTCTGTGGCCACACAGTTGTAGGCACCAATTTTGGCAGTTATCCTTGTGTTATTTTGGCAGTTATCCTCGTCTAATTGCTGCCTGTCACATCAAAGTGCCAGGTTCCATGTCCCATGAGAAAGGCTGATTCAGGGGATGAGAACAAACAGGCTAAGGGACAAGTTTTCAGTTCATTCCAAAGAGGCTTTGTTACTCTGGCTTTAGGCATTTAAGGGGAGGGAGGAGGAGAGTCTTGCCTTATGCAGGAGCATTAGGTGTTTTTCCAGAGCTGGAGAACATGATTCTTTTGGTCACAGATGCTTGGACCTGAGGACATGGATAGAGGGAGCAGGAATCAATTTAAAATAATATTTTCTAATTATTTTTGTTTAACAATTAGCTCATTCCCTCACTCTGTTCTGATGTCCTCAGACTGTCTGTCTTCAATACAAGTTTCCTGTAAGGGCACTATAAGCATCCCTTTTGGTTATGGTACCAGAAGTCAGCCTTTGTCCAGCTTTTATCTAGCTCTGCAGACGTAGCCAGAGTGAGCTGGGCTTTGATAAAAATTGCTGCACATTTCCAGCAGTAGCAGGCTTGGATGGCTCTGACTTGTGGAGATATTGGAGAAGAAATGGAGGAGATTTCAAAGCTATAATCGCTGGGAAACCTCAAATTGCACTTATAAGAGCAGCTGGCTCCTTATACACTATAACAGTAACAGTGAATTGCCACAGTCCATGGACTGATCTTGTCAGCCACAGTGAGAGACATCAGAAAAATGTGTTTCTGTCCAATGTGGGGAATAAGAGAGACCAGGTGATTTTTTTTTCCTTTCACATAAGTCAGCCATGATGAGACTAAATTTCATCAAGTCTCCACAGAATCTGAAAAAAAACCAAAACAAAAAAACAGTTTCCAGATTTCCAGGTGTTTCTGAATCCCATGGAAACTGTAGTTGAACCTGTAGCATAATGGAGGCAAGAGACATTAAGCTCACAGTTCCCTGAAGAAAAAAGTACAGAGCATGAAAACTTGGTTGAAATGAACTGCACAGGCTTGGCATGTCAGAAGTCCTGTGAGAGCCAGGAGAAACACATGCACAGGGTCTGTCCTGCCCCTCCAGCTGCTTGTGAAGCTTTATGTCAACACTGATTATCCAAAGAGTCTGTCCCATGTGATCAGCTTCTTCCAGACCTGCCACAGGAACTTCTGTGGTTCTCCATGTACTCCAGAAACCACATGGATTTATGGAAGATTTTGTTCAGTCCTGACATGCTGTGAGGAAACCAGGAGTTAGTATAGATCTATAAACACGCTCAGAGGGAGCAATTACTTCTGGCATGTGAATGATAGGATCAATATGTACACATTCTGTATAGTCTTTGCCTGTCTGCTAAGTGCATAGGGGAGATTATTTTTAGCAGTGCAGGTTGCTTGCCAAAGTAGATTTTTGTACCTGAAGTTACTTCAGCCTGGGAAAGGCCAGGGGAGAGACATCTGGTGGAAGACCATGGATGAAGAGCAAGTCTGTTTCTAAAAGAGGGAAAAAGTTTGGACCAAGCTTGCAAAGCCAAAAGCTGGGTTAATTAAAATATTTCATCCTGTCATTCTGATGTTCATGGAAGCAAACCAAAATACTTAATATTGCCCTTCAGGGTCAGACCATGCTTTGCTTCACTTCACTTCTAGCTGCCTCTCCCAGTCATTGTTAAGTGCAAGCCTCCAGCTCATAGGGACATCAAGCTTATTAATCAGATTTCAGATGAGACCACATTATATTGTCTGGGTTCCAGGACTGTCAGGTGTTTGTTTTATGCTGAGGACTGAGTCTGATACTTTAGATTGATCATCCATTTCTGGGCATTCAGCGGAAACTCATCTACAGTTATGCTGATAAGGTTTTACCAAATGAGGTACACCACAAGCTGAAAAATATTAGCCATATTTCATATTAACAGAAAGCATTTTAAACTAAAGTAGAACCATACTGAAAGATGTAGCATTAAAGAGAAAAATATTGAAATATACTCTTTCAATGACCACAAGTTAGGAGCAGGGAGACTGTAATAAGAAGATGCATTAAGCTTCTTTCTGCTACATCTATAGGATTTAAGCATTAATTTCTTCAAAGTTCTTGGAAAATCTTAAATTGAATCTCCCTGAAAAGCCATACATCAAAGTGACAGAAGTTGAAGGCTACTCTTGTTGTGACTCAGAGCTGAAATTACTACCATGGTCTCAATGACATGAGAAAAGAAGCAAAAAAAGAGTGAAAAAAAAAGAAGAAAAAGAGAGGGAGAGAGAGAGGAAGAGAAAGAAAAGAGAAAGAGAGAGAGAAAGAGAGAGAGAGAGAGAGAGAGAGAGAGAGAGAGAGAGAGAGAGAGAGAGAGAGAGAGAGAAAGAAAGAAAGAAAGAAAGAAAGAAAGAAAGAAAGAAAGAAAGAAAGAAAGAAAGAAAGAAAGAAAGAAAGAAAGAAAGAAAGAAAGAAAGAAAGAAAGAAAAGCTTTATCACGTATGAGGAGAATGCAAATATTTGAGAAAAAGACAAAACGAATTCCCGAAGCATTGCACATGAAGCCAGAGTGACACACACTCAGGAGTCGAGGTTTCTCCTCTATTTCTACTCCACAAGGTCCTCCAAACGGTTCTGCCTTTACCACACTACTCCTTCTTGGGCCAGAGAGTGACAGCCTAAGGTGGCAGCCTCCAGTATATTTGTTCAGATTCAATGTGTCCTTCAAGCCATTCTTGCTCTGGTATGGTTGGTAATAAGAAGTGCAGTCTGTCTGGATACTCTCAAATAAATGATGGCACTGGACAGTGGGAAACAGCCACATTGGAGAGCTGAGATAAGCATGAAGTTCAGTGTTGCACCATTCACAAGAAACAGCTTCTAGACAAAATGACTCAATTTGGATAGAAATGCCAGTCAAAGTTTATTTCTCCAGGTTAAGGAGGAGATTGTATTTTTCTTGGAAAAACCTGAGGGAGTGTGCAAGAATAGCTGACCTCCAATTGTTACAGGTTAAAGAGGTTAAAAACCCAAGGACAACTTCCATCTCAGCTATCAGTGGTGAGAGATACCACCTCCCTTGCTGTCTCTCTCTATTCAGTCTCAGGACTCTTGTCTCACTCATCGAGTCTGTCTGTAATTAGTTTAGTCCTGAACACATACTCTCTTCTGCCCTGCAACTTGAAACCTGTCTCCTTATGTCTGAAAGATACTAATTTTGTCATGCTTCCAAAATTTTGAGGCAAACAATAGAAGCTAGGCCCCTTTCTGGGCTTCTATTCCTTCCTGGCTTATATGTTAGGACCAAGAGTTGTGATCCTATGGCTCAGCTCTTTTCTGAGGCCCTGCTGGTGTCAGCCTCACTTAATCACCCTTTGCCTGCTCTTATTTCAAATTCCTGTTCTCCCATCCTGTTCTCCTGTTTCAAATTCTTGCTCTCAACACTACAAATGACAAAGCAGTAATTCAACATGTGTACATCATCAGGGCATCAGAACAGATTTTTTAAAGAAAGAAGCAAGGGAATTTCATAAAACATGTTCCATTTAGTCCACAGCTCCTTCTGAAATGAGGGGGCCTTATTCTCTATTATTGGCTTATTGGCTTCCTTTTTTTGTGTGTGGGGGTTTTTTTGGTGTGTGTGTGGGGGGTTGTGTGTGGGTGTTTGGTTTTATTTTTTTTTTTTTTGTTGTTTTTTTGTTTTGTTTTTGTTTTGTTTTGTTTGTTTTTTTGTTTGTTTTTGTTTTTGTTTTGTTTTGTTATGTTTTCTTTCACCCGTATCATAATATAACCTGGAAACCTTTTTCTTCATCAGAAATTAATGAAGAAACAAGTAACAGATTAAGGAGTTATACCTCTATTGACTTCATGTGCTTCAAAAAACCAAGAGCCCAGGTCTTCACCACTGGGATGAATAACTGCTGGTGACACAACAGACTCTGCTTAGGCTTTGCCAATGCCACTAGAAACAAGAAATCAAATGTGAGCCCTTCCTCATATCCTACTCAGTCCTCTAGAGTTATTGTAGATTTTCTCTACTTTTTCTTCTTAAAGCAATTTCTTTCTTCTTTGCCTCAGGTGGATGGTTACATGGTCTCCAGAACTCAGTCCAAAGGGCAAGTGAGGTATGAAGAAAGATCCTGATGTCCCACCTATAAGGCAAATGACTTCCTGTGAAGTAGAGGCAGTGTAAGTGCTAGCTCACAGAACTCTTCAGTGTGGTCTGTTTTACTGAGTATCAGTAACTTCCAGAGGCCTTCAGCAATGTACAGTATTCCATGATCTCATGGAACTCTCATGACTTTATTACATTATTTGTAAGGTTGTCTTATGAAGAAAAATTTTACACCCTGGTTTTCTTAACCTTCCTCCAGAACACACAAGCCTTAGAGCCCTCCAGGTGCATACACAAGCTCAGGTAAAGTTAGTCAGGGATATTAAGAAGGCTGAGATAAGAAGGCTGAGAGCCTAGGAATTCCCAGAAGTGGGAAGAAGGTCTGGGGCAGAGAAGGCCAACTGCCCAGAGCAGGAGACATGGTATCTCAGGGTAAGGAGGTGGGAAGGGGGATCTGGAGCTCCAAAAAATGGAGATCAGTTCAGCAATTTGTTTGCTGAATGACCTGTGTTGACTGTAAGGATGGAGAATAGGAGATAGGGAGGAGGAAGAGGAGGTAAAGATGAAGAGGTCAGTGTGTAGAGAGCCTGCTTGAGGCAAAAACATACTTGACAGTTTTAGACTTTGGCCTGACGTATGGGAGGAGATAGAGAATTATATCCCCAAACTCTGAGCATTGGTCTTATTCAGCTGCCAGCATTCAGCTGTGAAATGAATGTTTCAGCAGTGTGTGACTTACTGGGTCTGGTGGGGACCACATCAGGTGGGGACATGCACCTCTGTTACTGAGGGGTCACAAACCTGTGTCAAAAAGGATAGTGAATAAAGGAGCCTTGGGTTTCTCTTCTGTTTGTGGTTTGGTTTTCTTTGTTTGTGTTTTGGGGATTTTTTATTATCATTTTTAAGCTATGAAGTTTTCATGTGAAACTGCTGTAAAAAAATTTGAAATAATGCTGTTTGCAGATGGAATGATCAGAATCAGGTGTGAATAAGTCCTTGATGACACATATACTAAATGCTGCAAGTGTCATGGAAAAGTGGTGTCAGTACATGTAAAGATGCTCTCATATGACATACACAGTAGAGGAGAGGTGTTACATTTGATTATGCAAGCAAAATTTGAGTTTTCCCAGCTCAGGAGCGCTATTTTTGGCAATGGTAGTAGTGCTATTTTAGCTTCATGAGTTCCATGTAAGCCGGTGCTGGAGTTAATGAGAGGCAGTATATACTGAGCTGCATAATGCCATCTATTTTTACTGTATAACTTTGGAGCACTAATGCCCTTTAAACAGTTTATAGATTTTGCTTTAGCTGGGTGTTTATAGCTCAGTCTTTCACATGTTTGAATTCAACCTCTACAAAGTCTATCTATATACGGAGTTTTGCTAGTATGCAAGTAAGCTCATGTAGATAGCTATAACAAAACGTTGTTTAATCAGCTTCCTCAAGTAAACTATAAATGGAACACTGCTTACTGGTTTGTATAGAATATATGGGAATGGCATCTGTGTACCTATGCTAAAAACAGACGCACAAAGAGAGAGGCCAAAGAAGATTTTCTCAAAAAGTAGTGCTTTTGCATCCTGCTGTCTGTGTTTCTCTATATTGGGAATGCATGAATGTGGTAATGTTCTATTTTTTTTATCGCTAGGTAACTCATTTATCTATTTCCACAGCATTTTGACTTCTAGGAACCATAATTGGTGTTCCATTAGGCACAGTGCTAGCTTCACTTCAAATAAATATAGAAAACTCTTCCAGTATGCATCATTAATGACTGCATAGCACACAAAATCGTTCTCCATGAAAGGAAAACAGATGGCTTCTTTATGTTTTTAATATTGCATAGAGTCAAATCTTGCAATTGTTTTTATTTCAGGAAAGCTTTTGTCTCCTCTGCAGTAAGATATATTCTAGCCTTTGTGGCCTCACAACTTATTAGAGAAATAATTACTGGATTTCAATCTATGACTGCAGGCACAGATATTCTCTAGATACTGATGGGACTGGACTGTATTTATGAAACAGATAGATCATCTTTAACCAGTGGGTTCCTGAAGTGACCTTCAGATACATAAACAATGAGTATGAAGCCTAGATTTCTATGAAGAAATGAGTAGATAAGGAATGTTCAGCGGGCACAAAGAAAGGAGGAGAGTCACTAAGGTGCTATAAATTGTTTTTTGAGAGGAAGTCTACCTCTGAAGATTAGGTATAGTGTCTAGGAAAACAGCATGAGTACCTTAATAGACTGCCAATAAAAATGTAGTCCCTGGTTGCATCCTCCCCTTGTTCTTGCAAGGAGAGTAGCACATAGCAGAGGAGAGAGTATCTTGACAAGTACTTTGATTAGAAAATACCTTGAGTCCCAGGGGGAACCTGTGTATCTCCTCCAGCTGAGTTAGATGAGGTGCACACAAGCACATGTTAAGCCTCTCTTTTGATGTCAGAAATAGTGTATTACCTGCTGATTCTATGGTTTATCTAGAAATCAATTTTTTATTAGTCCTTTGGAAATCTTTTTACAAGTAGATTCTTGTGGCTGAAGATGAGGCAGACAGGCTGTTTACCAGCCATTTTCCCAATCTGTGCCAAGCACTGGGATGTGAGGAAGGTCAGAGGTTCCAGCTATAAGTAAGTGATCTGCTAAGGTGTTCTCCTAAGCTGCTCTGTGAGTCAATGAGGGCAGAGAAGTGATTTCTTCCCCCTTACTCAGACTGAGAGACACTTTAGTGAGACAGCACGTATGAATTGAGAAGGGGCAAGTTAGATTTTACAAATATTGGTTAACCTGTTCCAGTAGAGTATTTATTCTCCAGACTGTTGAAGAGCATAAAAATAATAAATAAATTACCTTCGTCCCTGACAATAACAGCAATAGCATGAAAATGAAAGGTGGAGATGATTGGTATCCACCATTAGAAAGCCCCACTGCTCACAGAGCAGAAGACCCTTGTGAGGAACATCTTGTGCAACCTCTCATTTGGGCACAGGTTTTGCTGTGAAATGAAACTATTTATTCCAGAGGGACAAATGACTGAAATCACAAGCATTCTGCATTTGAGACTGGCATCATCAATAGCCCAACTTCCATTCTAACCCAACTTCAGCCTAGAGTTTCCTTTGATGCCGTTGTCAATGAAGGCATCAAATGCTCAGTCTGACCACTCTGATCCCCAAAAAAAGGATCATTGCTTTCTTTTGAACAGTGTAACAAAGGTATAACACAATTGGGCATTTTTTAAAATGCTGGAAAAGGGCACAAGGCACTCACAGTGCTATATTGCACTGTACTATTTTTCTCTGTAATTTTTCAAACTCAGATGAAAAGGAAGCTCAGACCATCTGTACTTTAAGGATAACCTGGACAACAGATGTTTCTCTTACATCATGAACATTTTGTTCTCCTCTGTGATTTGTCATCCGATTTTTGTTTGCTGTTTTCTTTTTTTTACTACCAAATTCTTGCCCCATTAAGTCTAGCTTTTCTTTGAGCTACAGGGGTGTAAATCGACGAGTGTAATGAAGTCAGTAGAGCCATGCTGACATGGAGACAGTATTTTCTCAGTGGAAAAGTCTTTGGACATTGCTTCCTAGTGTCGTTACACACTCCTCTGCAACCATGCAGGAGCTGTGGAAGCTAGTGATTTTTTGAACCAGCAATTTTAGTATCTAGTTACAAAATGTAGCCATATGGTCCTTTGTGTCCTGGTCCTAAGGGTCTGTATATATTTGCATGTTTCCTCCCAAGGGCCACCACAGATGAGGAGCATTTTGGGGACAGAAAATAACAATAGCAACAGCAACACTCACTTCAGCTGGGTGGGCACAGATTTGTGCCATTCCCATGGTATTGTTGGGATCTTCCATTTGTTGGGATGTTTATAATTGTCAGGTTATATAAGTGCATGTGTGCAAAAGGGAAAGAGACATACATAGAGGGAAAATTCTGTTCAATGCCTTAGTACAAAATACATCACTGGAAACCACAAAAAAAATCCTATTTTGCCTCAATGGTATCAAACATTTATTTTTCCCTTTGATCTAAAAGAAGGGATTTAGGAGCCCAAAATTTATCTGAAAGTGGAATGGGGCAACAATCTTAAGCAACACCTTTCTTTGTCTGTAAAAAATCCTGTTTTTCATTATTCATCCAGTCATCCTGCTACTGGCTCTGTTTCATTATCATGATCTGTATCTGCATTGGAAGCCCACTCCAAAATCTTTCTTGAGGTCAGTATAGCCTGGCAGTGCCTTCTGACACTGTGTGAATAGTCATGATGACTGCCTGTGACCAAAAGGGCTACTTGTATCCAACTTTTGTTTTTATAGCACATCCCATTTTCTTCCTTCTTTTAGATTTGTTTTCTCTCTAATTACAAGTTGAAGTATTTCTGGATGCCAACAGGTAAAGGTAGGAGCTTGGTAACCCTACTGCTTAAAACCAGTTTGGTCTGTTCATAAAATTGAAAATTAATGTGCCTGAAGTTTTTAAAATTCAGAGAAGATGATTAATGGTAGGTGGTCATCTCTACCACACTTCTCAAGCAGTGCTGTGTGCAATGGTCATCTTCATTTGCCTTTCAATACCAAACAAAAGCTCACTATTGAGTTGTTCCTAATCCTTACATATGCTTAGAAAAGTCCTTGGGCAATGCTTGATGGCTCTTCTCAGATACATAACTGAAGAAAAGGAACCTCTGAGGAAAAAAGCACTTAACCATGCTTAACATTTTGAATTAAATGCTCAGGAGTCTTTGACTGTGAGGATGATCTCAGATACATCCCAAACAAGACAAATATTCAGGAAGGCCCTTTAAAGTGTTGGTTTTTTTTATTCTCCAGCCTTCCTGAATTTCTCTCCTAGCTTAGAGTATTTTGCGTCACATTTCATGCAAGTTGTAATCTCCA
Organism: Chaetops frenatus; assembly: GCA_013400775.1. NCBI lineage: Eukaryota > Metazoa > Chordata > Aves > Passeriformes > Picathartidae > Chaetops > Chaetops frenatus. The sequence continues at coordinate 230,371 of VZTR01022357.1, read as the reverse complement.
AGGGGAAAAAAAGCACTTAAGCATGCTGTCAGGCTTTTCACGCTCTCAACAGTTTTCTTCTTCCTCTATATTTGAATGAGACCTATAGATATTGTCTGACTAAACAAATGAAATCACCAGCTACCTTACAGAAACTCCAGAGGTAACTTTGCATTCCCGCTCCTCAAAATATCAGGATGTCTTTTAAATATTACTGAAAGTCTGCTAGAAATGCCATCCAAGGTGTAGTAGCTTGAAAACAAACATATGAATCTAGACAAGCAAGTTTGATAACTTTGTCTTAATTATCTACAGTTTAGTAATAGGAACTTAGAAAGGTACATATATAAATGCGTGAAATAATAGATGTAGAATTATATTTTTATGTACATGGTAAATATGTATACAAATACTACAGCAATGTAACATAACAGCACATATATTGTTAGAAAACACTATTTCTGTAGGAAGGGACTTAAAAAGATAATTTAATCCAACTGCCTGACCACTTGAGGGCTGACCAAAAGCTAAAGCACATTAGTAATGTCCAGAGAAATGCTGTGAGGAACAAAATCAAAAGTCTTACTAAAATCCAGAAAAGCTACATTCACTGCCTTTCCTTCTTCCATAAGACAGGTGACCTTATCAAAGAAGGATATCAAATTAGTTAAAGAGGACTTTCCCTTTGTGAACCCATTTTGACTCTGCCAGATTTCCTACAGTTCTGTAAGTATAGGAACACTGAGAAATCTGGGAACTCTAAAGGAAAAATCTGTGTGTGGACAAGAATATATTAAATCCATCCTAAATTATATTTGGAAAAATAACAGCAAGTTTCTATGTCTTAAAATATTTTTATTCTACACGTGAGGTAAAATATCATTTGGTGGATAGTCCACAGACAAGCAAATTGTTGGAGAAAATTATTTGCAGAGGAATAAAATGTCTGAAAAACTATACATTGATGGATGCTATACAGAATGGGTGGCTTATCAAATTAATGAAAACAGGAAACATCTGTGGGAAAACCTGTTAACCTTGTATATGGGTCACATAAATTAATCACATGAAGAATCATCAAATTTGACATAACAAATGTCTTACGTTATGTGTATCAGACTCCATCACACAGAGATTATTTATGCAGACACTGCTTCTTGTCCAAGCTGGGTGTGCAGAATTGTGCATTCTGATATCTCCTGCTGCAAACTTCAGTATGTTTGTATTAGATTAGTCATTTTAAAGGGAAATAAATTTCTATTGCCTGTGTTTTCTTTGGTATCCCTCCAATGAGATATCTGTAATTTGCATGTCACAGAGGAATTCCTTCTACATTACTTTCACAGTTCTTGCAGACCCTATAGAACAACGGAGGAATAGTTTTGATTTTATTTTCTTGCTTTCTTTTCTTCCATGTTTCCTAGCCACTACTGAGACACAGCACATGGTTCATGAAGAAATCTCAAACAGCCTAACAAATGGTGAGAACAAGGTCTTGATAAGGTACTATTGTAGTTGACATCTTTGCACTGGCAAGTGCTTACAATTCCCCTTGGGTGTCTCTAATTATAATGTATTGTTCATTAAAAATGACAACAAGAGTTCACAGAGCCTTCCTCCTTGTGATTAATTGCAATGTTCTCCTAATCACTTATTGTTATTTATACTCCTGCCTTCATGCAACTGATTATGCTGTACATTTGCACCATTCAGAGAGAAACAGGAGGGACACGAAGGACGAGTTTACACCATGCAATGGAGCTTTGCAGAGTTATGAACCAGTGATGAACCAAGTTGTGCTGGCACAGCCCAGAGATGTACAGCACTAGAAATTCTCATCTCAGAGCTACAAGGAAGCCACACAAAGCTCATAAGCTCTTCCTCAGAAGGATTTGCTACACTCTATGAAGAGCTGTGGAATCATGGCTTTTCTGCTTTCAGTTAAGCTCATGCTGCTTCTAGTTGGTGAGAAAATTACAGGCAGCTCAGTGCAGATGTCTCTCAGGAACTCCCTTTGAGTGTTCCTCCCTGTATGTGATGCCTGTATAAATATCAGATAACAGATTTCTGCTAAATCCTTAAGACTCCTAAACATATCTGTAAAATTACCTATATCCACTGACTAAGCATTATGTGCATTAATCTACTAAGCAAACCCCCCCCCAAAAAATTCTCTGCAGTCCCCATCATCAGGAGGAACAGAAATTTTGAGTTATCCATGATAACTCAAAATCCATGATAACTTGCCTGTAACAAGACTGTAGCTTGATCAACATTTGTCATCAAATGATTTATGATTTTTCTTTGATGATTGTAGCTAGTATAGCAAGCAATTTTAGGTGCCTGTTATTGGATATCCCAACCTGAGACAGACATCAGTAAATTGATTTTTGCAGAAATTGCAGAGCAGCTACCTCTGAAAATGAGTTAGTCCCTCAGGTACACTAGATGTGGGTGGCTTGGAGAGGTGCACACTTCATTGAGTAAAAAAACTGGCTGGATGGCTGGGCCCAGAGAGTGCTGGTAAATGGAGTTACATCCAGCTGGTGGCAGGTCACTAGTGGGGTTCCCCAGGGCCAGGCCTTTTTAGTATCTTTATTCATGATCTAGATGAGGGGCACCCTCAGTCACTTTACAGATAACACCACGTTAGGTGGGAGTGTGATTTTCTGGAGGACCAGAAGGCTCTTCAGAGGCATCTGGACAGGCTGGACCAATGACCCAAGGCCAATGGTGAGGTTCAACAAGGCAGAGAAAAGTCCTGCACTTGGGTCACAACTCCATCATGCAGTACTACAGGCTTGTGTAGGAGTGGCTGGAAAGATGTCCAGCAGAAAGGACCTGGGAGTGCTGGTTGACAGGATTTAAACATGAGCCAGGGTGTGCCCAGGTGGCCAAGAAGGCCAATGGCATCCTGGCCTGTGTCAGCAATAGTGTGGCCAGCAGGGATTGTCCCCCTGTACTTGGCATTGGTGAGGCCACACCTCGAGTGCTGTGTTTTGTTCTGGACCCCTCAATTTAAGAAGGACATTGAGGTGCTTGAACATGTCCAGGGAGAGCAATGGAGCTGGTGAAGGATTTGGAGCACAAGTCTTACAAGGAGCAGCTGTTTAGCCTGGAGAAAAGAAGACTCAGGTGAGACCTTGTCACTCTCTATAACCACCTGAAAAGATCTTGTAGCAAGTTGGGGGTTGGCCTCTTCTTGAAAGTAGCAAGCAATAGGACTAAAGGAAATGGCCTTAAGTTGCATAAGGGGAGGTTTAGATTAGATATTAGGAAAAGTTTCTTCCCTGAAAGGGTGGTGAAGCTTTGGAACAGGCTGCCCAGGGAAGTGGTCACTGTCCCTGGAAGTATTAAAAAACTTGTAGATATGGTGCTTAGGTATAAGGTTTAGTGGTGGACATGGCAGAATTAGGGTAATGGTTGAATTTGATGATCTTGGAGCCTTTACAACCTTAATAATTTTGTAATTTTATGATTCCGTAGATGTGCAAAAAAAAAAAAAAAATGGGGCACTGACATGCCAGCTCAATTTTTGGGGTATTTTTTCAGAGAAGCCAAAACTTTCTGTGTTGTTAGAGATCTTTCTTATGTCTCCCTCTTCTATTAGTTTTCTGCTTGCTACACACCTGCTCTGAAACCCTTCTGTTCCTCTGTTTCAGGCTTTTAGTTGCAATCTAATGTTATTTGCACAGCATTATTGCCCAGAGGCCTAAGTCAATGCTGGCAGAGCTCCTACTGGCATGTTATGTTAATAACCAATTGGTTTTGTTCTCAGTGAAAGCAATTTGTTCCAACAACTGAGATTCATCCTGCTTTTTTTAGTGAGTACACAGCTACACTCTAGCACAAATATTAAAGGCCAAGATCTTTAAAAATAGAAAGGTAGAATCCACCCACATAACTGCATCCAAGCCAACAGCTGCAGGATCCATGGAGTAGCTGCTTGGTCCAAACTGCACACCCATACCTGACCTCACAATCACAGACCATTGCTCCTGAGGGCAAATTTACTTTCCTGACTTCTGACTGAGGATTTTTAGCATCCAAGCATCCCTGCAAGCCTCAAATATTCAGACTTTTTAGCCAGACAGTTGTTGAAATTTTGGCCTGCCCTGGCATGTAAATACTGCAGGAAAAAATCATGCAGATAAGGACCTGCAATTTACTGCATTAATTAATACACAGTAACAGGAATTAAGGTTGCAGAGAGCATGCTTGTCTGTAATGTACTTGTTCTTCAGTACGTGCAAAGTATGTCCCTAATATTACATGCATTTGTATTTGCAAATGCATCTCTCTAGTGTAAGCTTGGCATTTTGACTGCCTGGGAAGTTTCAAAATAAATACCCCTAGACAACAACAAAGAAAATGCTCCTCACAGGCAATGAAAACTAGTATGTTAAAATATGTATTTTTAAAACATGTCTGTGAAATTTTACAGTCATTTGCATTTCAAGTCTGCAATTAGATTTTAAAAAGCCCACAACTGCAGCTGTGACAAATGCTCTGTTATGTGAAAAAAAAAGCACGTAAATAATCCTCTTGTCCTCCAGTAACAGCTCTGATGAGAACAAATTTCAGCATAGCACTCAACAATTTCCTCTTCAAGGTTGTTTTCATGCTTGATACAGTATGAATGGCAAACCTGAAAGAATTGGCATCCAAACAAGATATGTATTTAATTCTACAAATTCCTCTTGGCATTGCCCATGACCCTTTACAAAGCATCTTCTCAGGCTTTTAGGATGAACTCTAGAGCATCCCCAGAGCCACAGAGAGGCTTTTACTGGCACACAGGGTGATATGACATCCCATCAGCTCCATCATTATTCAGATGAAGGGGAGATGAAGATTTCTAGGGATGGCCATTCATCAGCTCCCCTGGAGCTGGGAGTACATATCCTCCTGGCAACTGAAGTACGACAAACACTGGGCAGCCAAAGATACCATCAATCTGTTAGGTGTGCAGTGCACTGCTCTGCACTTTGGCTGGTTGTTGCCATTGCCAATGGTTTTTCCTGGTCTTTATTAGGGGTGACATTTGTAAGCATTTTCTATCCTTAGCTGAGTTGGCAAAAGTGGGTGCTGAGGTTTGACACAGCCCTGTACTGAGCACCTGGCTTCACATATGGACAATGACATCAGTTTGAAACGCCAAGATGATCCAGTGTTTAAAGTCTCTTCCTGCCGGCATTAATGCTGATGTTGTAATGGACGTGTGTTAGGTCTGAGCCCCAAGATCACATGGAGGAAACGTGGCATCTTGTAAAATATCCATTGCCTACATCAGAAAGCAAGTGGACACTGTAGGAAAAAGTGAATTAGAGACACAAAAGGCGAATGAAAGTAAATGATGAGCTAAAGACTGGGCAGGGGAGAAGACTGATGATTGTTATTGGGAGAGTGTGGTGAAATGACACAAGAGAGGACATGATAAGGAGGAATAAACACAGTAGGAACAGTATATAATAATTCTGTCATTTATGATCCATAAAAAGGGTTATTCTATTTTTTTTCTGCAAGAGATGAGAGAGACTAAGATGGTGGTCAGGGGAGAAAAGTGCACAGTGTGACTTAAAATAGCTGAAGTTGTTTCAGCTTAGCAAAAGGAAGGTTGAGAAGGATGTGATTTCTCTCCAGAAATATATCAAGAGTACATGCTAGATGAAGAAGGGCTATTTGAGTTAGAGGGCAATTTTGGCAAAAGAGCAAAGGGGGGAAAATCAGCCATAAATACTTTCAGCCTGGAGAGCTTTCTACCCATCTGAGCAGCAAGGGTCTGCACTGTCCCCTCAGTTAGAGCTCCTGGGCCAATCTCTGGGATTTAAAAGTAGAGCCTGACCACTGCATGGAAAAGTCAGTGGCAGGACTGCCAAGGCAGGATGCTCCTAATGTTCAGGTCTTTGGGAAAAGCCAATGAATATAGAAATGAATGGAGGATTTGCTGCTGCCTTCTTGTTAGCTAGCAGTTATGAGTAAGACTGAGTGTACTGAAAATTTCCACAGATGTCAGACTTTCACCCAGCCAGTCCCCTGAAGCTCTTACCTTCATGTTTTACAATCCCTTTACATTGGAAAAGAATGCATATCTGTGAAGACAGTGCTTTGGAAGTTACCAACATATTTTCTTATTACAGCTGAAGCTACTAAATATGATTTCAAAATCCTTTGACATGCCAGCCAGCACTAAATTCCAAATGAGGCACCTCAACAAATATTAGGCAGAAATTCTTCCAAAATTGCTAAATTATTGGCAGCATGAAGGTAGCCCCTCCTCGGAGGTTCTCCTTTCTTTTGGTTGTTATGATTTCTCTGTCCTTTAAACGTGTAGTAACGCACCCTCAGACTGCTGGACTGGTGTCAGTGGGCAGGAAGCAGCATGAGAATCAGACAATGTTTTTACTTTTGTATATAGGAAAGTTTCTGGCCAAAAATTCTTCACTTCTTAAATTAGAACTGTCCCATAAATTCAACACGGTCAGGTCTCGATAAGGTTTCCTTTCCAAAAGAACATGTAATATGTCTGATTAAACATCAGTAATATTTAAATATTACATCAACATTCTTATTAATAAAGAATAATTAAAGTAACTATCTGTTGCAGTAGTATGCCACCTGGACTCTGGAGATGGGGAGAGTTTTCTGACCTGGCAGATGTACTCCGCTTCCATCTTTTGGTGGTGCTTTGAAGGGTTTAGTTTAGCATTTTGCTGCTAAGGGGCAAGCCTGGGTTTTGTGGACAACCACAGACAAACAAAAACTCAACCTGATTGTTTTTCACCTCAACAACAACAATGTACTTGATTAAACTAAAATTGCATAAATTCCCATCCCTTGTGTCTATTGCAATTTCTGGTTTCAGTCCACTACTGTATTTTGGTATTTCCTATAGACATCTTATAGTCTGGCAATTCTTGTATCTTGATCTTCATATAGTCAATTAAGATGTAAATTTTCCAGCAGTCTGGTTAATAATAATTTCAGGTGGTATGAAAAGCCTGTTGAAACCTCTGAGAGCTTTTCTTTCACCTATAATGGGCTTTGGATCAGAACTCATAATAGCAGTAATTTGCTTGAATCTATTCTAGCTAATGAGTGATTAGCAGATGCTTTTCCCCCTCTTTACTTACCTAATACTTGATAAACCAGAATCCATGAGGAACTGTGTACTAAATAATGGTGTGATTTTACAACCCTCAAATTGCTTTAGAAAATAGATTTATAAATCATGCACATAAAGGCAACGGATATTGACAAATTCTCTGCTATTAAAGAGTGGCTTGCTGTGCTTTATGTGAGTCTCTCAATAATAAAGTGTTACCTGCCATGGGGCACTGGGAAAAACGATCAGATCTTTATATATCTTGGTGTCTCCTTTCTGTTCTTTTATTTGAGGTGATTTACATGTCTTTGGTATTTCAGCTCAAATTTCCTCTTTTTTAGGACCAAATCCTTGTTTAAACATCATTAAACAATAGTTCCTTTGTGCAGTAAGAGTGTTATGCAAAGGAATTCCTTGTTGTTATTCTCTAAGTCACCTTCTAATCCAAGCAACATTTCTAACACTGAAAGATACCGACTATCAGGATTTGTTCTACTCGACCTTTCATGATATTTAGGCATCTGGCTTTCCAGCTCAAGTAATCAAGATGATAATTAAACCTACATCTTTGTGAATGTCAAAACTGTCATCTGCATTCAGGATGTTGCAGGTCTGCAAGAAATCATGATCAAGAGAAATTTAACATCAGTGAGGTTATTAGGAAATTGTTCCAGCATTGGCATCACCAAAAACTACCTTGTCAAAGAAAATGAGATACATGGAAGCAGGCTGTATTAACTGCCCATATAGAATACCTAATCAGTGTTGTTATAAACTAAGAATATTCTTCAAATAGAACTGTCAGCAGTATTTTAAGTAATGCCCAAGCAGTAGTTGCAGGAAATGGGTATCCTTTAGAGTGTTTCACTTCTCATATCTTGCACCATGTGCAGTTGTATATGCATTTATAACACAAATTAATTACTATCCTGCTGCAAATGGGCATTTTATTTTTAAGGAAACCAAAAAACCCCTCTATGCTTCACATTAAATAATGGAAAATGAAATGGTAATTCAAAAATTAATTAATGATGCAGTAGCTTCCAGCTTAGAATAAGGCCGATTCAGGACTGACTGTTAAGTTCATGGGAAAACGTGTCTTGCAATTGTTCCCATTTGCAAATGAAGTCATGTCACAGTTTTCCAGTCCCCAAACAATCAGAAGTTATTTTCCCATAGCTAACGTGGTTCTGAGTTTTCAGCCAAAGCTGTAAACTCACAGTCAACTCTCACTGATACTAAAGGGAGGTGAGAGGGACCCTCTTGGTCATGATATGGGATCACTCACATCACAGGATGTCTTCTGTCATCTGCACTGAAACTGTTTCATCCAAAACATTATGAATATAGGCAAGTGTAGGAATGATTTCCATTTCGCTGGCATTATTTCTCCCTCATACTCCCTATCACACCCGAAATTCAAGAACAGCAACTCCAGATGTAGAGCAGCATGCAACAGCACTTCTGTACACACGTTTCCTCTGCTCAAATCTTTCTTTGGAGATGGTTTTGCAGCTAGTTGAAGAAATGAAGCTAAAAATGATGGCTTGGAACTCCAAATATGAGCTTTAAATAGCTGTCAGGATGATAGTATGTACTTTAGTTTGTTAAAAGTAGGGTCTATGATGATAGAAGGATTAACCGGATACCTCAGATAAATGTGCCATGTTAGATGGAGTGAATTCAGTCCATGTGTCCTCTGCTGTGGCAGGAGAATTGCACAGCTCTGCAGGGCAAAGAAGCATGTCCAGTGTGCAACTGTCCAGGACGAGTGGCAAGAAACACAGTGTAGGGAGAATCCATGCCTTGAAGGCACTCACAGAGACATGCCTGGCACCCAAAGCCTTTTCATGACAGGAGACTCCCCTCCATCTAAGATGCAGTTAGATGTAGTGCTTTTGTCAGCTCTTTACATCAGAGGCAGACGCCTAGAGCACTTGCCCACAGAGTGCTTCTGGGTCACGTTCCAGGATCATTCTCTGCTGAGCTGGAATTTCCATCAAAACTCCCCAGCTCAGCCAAGAAGAAAGACCTTTGAAAGCAAGAGGAGCACGCATGCCTGACTCCAACCTAGCTCTCAGCCAGCTAGCACAGGGAGATTTACTGTGTGCTGGTTCCTGCTCCTGCAGTTGTTTGTGCCTTTTACATTAAATATCTCCAATGGAAAAAAGATGTAAAGACTGTTGCTAGAAATTTAAAATACATCAGCATTTACCTACATTACTTGTGTTTTGGACTGCAAACTCTTAAGAGTAGCCCTGGGCAGGAAATTTTGTACCAAATTACTTCTGTCCCTGTAGACTAAATGCATAACCTGAAGCAAAATGTGAGCCTGGGTGAACGGAGAGAGGTTCTTAATTGTCTGACAGCCTGCAAATTCCTCTTTTTCTAGTAGTTTTCAAAGGATGGGAAAACAGGGTCCCTAGTGGCAGTGCTGGCATTTTAGGAGGAGGTGTGAAGCAGCAGCTCGTTGTTAGACTAATTATAGCATCTGATCAGTGAGAGATTTTCTAACAAGCAGAAGATCTAATGGTACAGCTGAGCAAGTCAGCTCTTGGCAGCACACGCCTGCAGGTTTGTGCTCTTGGTAAGGGGGTGGTTAACCTAGTGCAGGGCTAACACAAACTCTGACCTGTGATGTGGATGAGGCAGATTTAAAGTGTTTAGGAAAACTCCCCCTGCTCTGTCCCAAGTACATTCATATAAAAAGCACCAGCATCTGGAGACAAGTGTGCTAACCCTTGAGGGCTAGAACATAACTTGAAATATATTTAAATACAATATTAGAATGAATAACCTGAAGATTACCATCATGTATCATAGCCCTGAGTCCGCATGCTGTTTGCCAGGATACCTTCTGACAGCTGGGGTAACAGCTACTTCATCTCCAGGTTTTTGCAGCAGGAGCAATAACAGCTGAAACAACGCAACTGCTGCTGGTAACCGGGTTGGGGATAATTCAGAGTTTGCCTAAGGCTCCCTCTGGAGTTAAAGGAGAGAGATCAGTGCCTCCAAGGAGGGATTCAGAGCCAGAATCAAGAGTCGTTCTGGAGAGCTCAGTGCAGGGAAAGCCCAGGAAGGTGCTCTCCCTTTGCCTTGCTGGAGGTATGCCAGCACAGGGGCACTTTCTGGGTTTTCTCTTGTTACCGGGGAGAAGAAAACTTGCTAACCTAAATTAGGCTGCAGTGCTGGGACAACAGCATTCCACAGTGAATGCTGCAAAGGTAAGGGACATTGTCCAAACAAATATTGTGCTTGCTTAAGCATTACCTTCTCACTCTTTTTAGTTCAGTTTTCAGCTACTGCTGTACCTCTTTTAGCAGGTGGCACTTGCTGTTGTGACAGTTGTGACTATAAAACCAACATCTGTGGATATAGCCTTCATGCTAACAGGACCATAATTATTTGGAGAAAAGAACCCAACATTCCTACTAGAACCTGAACTCCTTCGATATAATGAGTAGTACTTAAGCAATTAAATAGTATTTATCCATACATCATCTCCAAAATACACAAAGAAATGCATCTCTTAGTAAATATTCCAAATCACAAAACTAAGTTTGCTACAAGGTTAATCTCTCCTACTCTACAATGCAGGCTGGACTAGAAAAAATAGATCATAGATGTTACGTACAAGCATTGCTAAAAGTGAGCAGAAACGTAAGAGGGAGCCTGTCTGTTGATTTAAAAGGCCATTACAACTATGGTGCTGAATATTTTATCTACTTTTAAAAACTGTGACATACATTATTAGCTACTATGAGATTTAAGCAAGCATATGACAGCTTGTTCCTGCTTTCCAAATTTTCAAGGTATTTTTTTGGTTTGGGGGAGCGGGCTGCAACACTAATACCAAGGTATCTTTAAAATCCCCTTTTACAAGATTCTCTGTATCCTGACTCCTCTAAAATAACTTATTAATATTTAGCAATCAAAAGTTTAATGAACACAGTACTTGGTAACTGAAACATATAAATAATCATTGTCTTGTTTTGATATTAAAAAACTCTTTTCTGTCCTGGGTGGAAGCTGGCTTTTTCATATAAAGCACAAACAAAGCAAAATTTTTGCTCTTAACTGGCAATGTGGCAGCTTGAAGACAGATTGGTTTGCTACTAAAGAATCTTTAAGTCAGTGGATATAGTTTTTCCCCTCTTCCTTGATCTACTAGATAAAACAGGAGGAAATATAGTTGTTTAATACTTAAGAACCTCTTCTGCTATTTGTGTGTAGATTAGAAAATGCTTTCGTATTTCCTATAAAATGTGTAAGACTAATCATTACATGATATTTAAGATTAAATTTAGCTAAACAGAGTCATCATGCTCCCTCCATCCCCAGAAAAAAAACCAAATAATTTTTAAATCCTTTTTAATAAATTAATATTCATTCATCGATATTTTCATAAAGCATCTCTTCATCATTCCATTTTACTTTTCTTTTTTTTTTTCACTGCTGAAGGATACCAAAAATACATAGCTGTGCCTTAAGCAAAAAGGACTGGGTTTTAGTTTATCTTTACAATGGGATGAAATCAACTTAGAGTTAAACCACCATAATATTTCTACTGTTTATTGACCCTTTTGGCTATAACAGAAGATAGTTCCAGTTTTCCTTTTTTTTTAATGGCTTTTACAAACAAATTATTTGTAAATGTTATTTATAGTAGTGTCGAGTTACAAAGGAGTTAATTAGCTATGAAATACATTACTCTGGTGTGATTTAATTGAAATTACCATTTTTAGTCTTAAAGCAATCTGTGGTTAAAATAACATACTGCAGCTAGTGCACAGGGTCAAGAACTAGAAAATGGGAGGTCAAGGCAAACATTGTTCTTAACAATGTGTTAAATTGTATGTGTGTGTGATTGTGTACAAGAAGTTGTGCTGGGACTGTAGGAATGGAATTGGCAAAAAAAAGGCACAAAAAATGTGTGTGTACAATGAAGTGCTAACCTTAAGTGAGATTTTCCTGGCTTTTTTTCAAGTCAAATCAAGACCTGGATCTGTTCGAGGTTAAAGCTGTTTGTGACTAGACCAATGAATGTGAAATCTTGTGGAAAAAGCCGAAACGTGCAACTGCCTTTTTTTTTTGCAATGACAAGCAAGATGGGGAGTACAGTTCCCTGAAGGGGGCTCCAGTAACATGCTGCCCTCCAGTTGTGCAAAGGGTAAGAGAGGGAGAGTCTTCAGAGACTAAGTCCTCTTGCACATGCAGGGCCCTGAAAAAATACACATTACCTCTTTGCTCTGTACAGGGAGTAATTTTCTGCCTTCTTGGAAATTCTGGTTGAAGCCACTGAAGAACTGATTTCAGTGGAATTTGGAATATACATTTCAATCACTAAAAAGTCACTTCTTATTGAAGGTTTCTGCCTGGCCGTGTGATTTATAGGAGGTGGGGCTTGAAGAAAAGAGTGTGTTGTGATTAAATCATGAGAGCAGGACCATTCTCAAATCTGACTTCTTAAGAGTTGCTCTTTAGGGCACTCACAGAAAGGCTTGCTTGGAGATCATTTCAGTAGGAAAATTTTTCTGAAGCAAAGCCTACCATTTATTATTTTTTATTAAAATCAAATGGTTTTGTTAAAACTTATTTTGCTATTAAGATAAAAACTTGGGAGAGGTATTCAGCAATTCTATCTAATATGTACTTTGGGAGGGTGTTAATTGTTAGTTACTTTGATTATAAAGATGGCAATGTGCTCTATAATCCCTTCACAGTTTGAAGAGATAGAGAGTTCACAACATATTGTGCTTTACCAATGGGACTTAATACTGAGGAGCCTTTAAACCCCAAGTTTTTCTGCTCCAGCTATATGGGTACCTCTGAGGCTCTTCATGCTGTGTAGTTGTCTGCAGATACAGTGCTTAAAAACTGCAGTTCCAGCCACCTTGCACCACTGCCAAGGATGCAGCAGGACTGCGGCGCTGATCCTGCCCACGGCAGCAGCCCGGGGGTTCTGGTGAACATTCCCAGCTGGGGACCCACTGCAGCCACGCTGCAAGGCAGCTGTGCCCAGTCCATCCATGCTCAAGGAGCAGACCCCACGATGGAACTGAAACACCTCTGCAACCCAGGCTCATCTACGCTGGAATTTCAGTCGACAGCAAAGCTTCACAGTTCAGCTGCGAGCAGGGGTGGGAACAGTTAAGGGCCGTACACGGCAGCAACCCAAGTATCAGTGCTCTGCTCACAGGTAAATCAAGTCCTAGTGAGAACAGGGGGTGGTTGTTACAGAGCCAAGACGGCCTTTTCAGCTTCATTCATATCTGGTGGTTTTGCTAGATGCATATCCACACATATTTTCACCAATATCTCCAAACTAGCATCCAAAGCTCTCTGTCTGTCAAAAAATCCCACTGATGTCCATAGGAATTTCACGTGCAGAGAACTGTCAGGGCTAAGCCTGAATTCTGGTTTTTTAGATCTACTTATGCTACTGTATTTGTGTTATTTGAGAATGTACATGATAGAAACACTGTTTACAAAAAATATATCTTCTTTTCTTTAGAAAGATTTAGTTCTGATAAATAACAAATTAGGTTTACAGATCTGAAATTGGCATACCTTGACAACTACAATCTACTAGACTGAAAAAGTTGGAATCCCAGTGAGGGAACGAACTGGGATCAAAATCAAAATGGTCACATTTGCATGAAGGGTATGTTAGAATACAGTTAATGCTAAAACAAAACATACTCTTGTGATCTGTGATGGCAGCACACTACCTTGGTAAGTGTAGGCATATACTTTCAGTATATAAATAAAATATGAAAATGCTCCATTACTGAATCAAAGTATCGGAAGTGCTCTATTTGCTCAACTCTAGAGAATAAAAAGTTATAACATCACAGAAACAAAAATATGACATAACATGCAGTCACGATAGCAAGCACAGGAAAGAAAAATATTGAGAAAATATACTTATATGCATATTATGCAAATATATTTTACATTAACATACAATGTTATAAGAATGTTAAATAATATGAATGCATGTTTAAAAAAGGCTACAGCTAGGTGATTTCATGTTGAAGTAACAAATAACCTGAGACATCTTCTATGCTTTCACTGGAATAACAATCTTTAAATCTACAGCAGATGTAGAACACATTGACAGTAGTTGAATTCTCAGCTAAATTATACTAAAAATGTGCTGTTCTCTTTCAAAACGACATGGCAGCTGGAACCAGTCCAAGGGAAGGAAAATGTGCTGTACATTTACAGTACTTACAAAAGATTCATGTCACTGTTGATGGACACTTAAAATGCTTGTTTGAAATATTATAAACCTGTAAATGTCTCCAAGGACCTACAACACTCCCATGATCAGCTTGCTTACTGTAGAAGAGAAAGCAAGAGATCATTAAAACCTATGCCCATTCAGAACTGGGAAAGTATGTTTTATGACACATATAAACCCAAGAAATTTTAGCAAAGAAAAATAAATTTGGCTTGATGAAATTGTAGTTGATGGATCGGCAATACAAATAACTTATTTTAAACTTACCAGTGTAACTCTACTGTTTTATGATTAGTGTGTATGGCAGCATTTACAAAGGATGTTACTAAATACTGACTTTATACATGATTACAGATGTTCAAAAATTTCCATGACAATCAAAGTTTTGTAGGGATAATATACAACACTTACTTTCTCAAGGCTTGCTGCTTTGACGACACCTGCCTTTCAGTTTTAAAAGTTCCTCTGAAGTGCATTCTATGTTTAAGTGTCCGTAACCTCAGAATGAATGTGTTCATGTGTGTGTGCATACATATACTTTTGCTTTGCAGTATGTGCTTTAAAGTACACACAGTTCTTTGCTACATGTATTTACACATACATGAGTATGGTCTACATAGTAAAAGTTCATATATATATTTTTTTATATATAAATATATATATAAATATATATATAAACTCTGCAGGCAAGTAGTACTTCACTTGTTATAGTTCAAGTCCTTTAAAAAAGCTAAGTCATTCAGTTAACATAGTATAGCCAGTAAATTAAGTTGAAAAGAGAAAATGTGAATGGAAACACCATTCTTGACCATCTGTCGATGGCATTCACATCCGTTAGATCGGGGATTTTTATTTTCAGTTGCGAGGACCTTCTTCGTAAATGGCTCCTCTTGCTGTGGGAGCCTGTTCTTTCTGATGAACGCCTTCCAAGGCTTTCACGATGTGAGCTTTGTTTTCTGTACTGGATTCCTGAGTTGTCAAAGGATATAGTTGAATTCCGGGCTTCCGTAACGCTGGTGGTGACCTCATTGCTTGCCACCTCGTTGTGAATTTCAAGCGATGTTAGCAGAATGTTTCCATGGGTGTCCACCTAGGGGTCAAAAATAGAAACATAAATTGTTTCAAAAGACTTGACATCGATGAGCAGAATGTGGGTGTATGTAAATTTTCAAACCCATACATATCTAAAAAAAAAAAGTAATTATTTTAAGCATGTGATAATCTTAAAAAAGAAATGGCACTATTCAGCTGCCTAAAATTACTCAAGTACTTAAATACTTTTACAAACAGGGTTATCATCATGCTACCAAACATCCAGTACAAAACCGTACTTGGCAAACTCCACCATCTTCTTCTCCCTCTAAATCAGCCACGTTTTAAACGATGTGAAACCTCTGCATTGCTGGCAATGGAGGGAGAGAGAGAGAGGGATGGATCCTCCCTCTGCTANTTTTTTTTTTTTTTTTTCTACCTCAGATTTAAAACCAGGTAAAAAAAGTGCCTGTGAAGTTTGCTAAAATCACAAGAATGGTTCTGATGTGCTGAACTCTGCATTTTACAATCACAGAGCTTATTTACAACTTATCTCCTAAAGTTTCCCTTCCAAAGTCATTTGCAGAGTTTCCCAATCATGGCAGTTCTTAACTGCAGGGATTTTCTGTCTAGGTGATTGATCCTAAAAATCAATGAACTTAACGCATAGAAAAAAAGTGGCTGAATTGAGGAAATAGGTGGGACACTTCCCTTTCACCTCCCTATTCCAGAGGCAGTGACCAATGTTTAGCACAAAGTATATTATCAGGTTAACAAAGTCAAAGTCTTGTTGAGAGAAACTTGAAAGCAATTCCTATGTAGATATTTTGGTTTAGTATTAATAATACTTTACTTAATCTAATAGCAACTACAGCAATGTTTGTGTTAGCAGTAAACCATACTCAGTCAAGGACTAGGCATCAGAAAACCAGGTCCTTGGTCAGCCATATGACAGAGAGCTTCCATACAAAAATCATCAAAATCCCAAATAAATTTCCAAGTACAGAGCAATGCAATGCCATTTTCAGTAATAAAGAGAAAGGTCCTGATTATTTAGAGCCTTAAAATCTGGGCCAGACTCTCCAGCCCTCCCGAGTGCCACAAGAGGAGCAGCACAGAGCTGCGTATGGCTCCTTCAGTCCAGAAACCTTAAGGGTTCCCGTAAGTGGCACTGAGGAGAAGTTCCAAGCAATGCTGAGTCAGTATTTGGTAGTTTCGTTGGTGGGGCATCACGACCTCCAAGCGCCAGACCCTACATGCTGACAGATATGCAGTCAATACAGGTAATGCACGGATCAGCTCCAAATTCTCTGCCAGTTTTGGGGAAAGTAAAATGATGGCTGAAGGTAAAAAAAAAAAATGCTCAGCACTGGGTATTTTCAGACAGTTAACACACGTGTGACTCTGTTCAAGAGAATTTAGTTCTCCATGTCAGAAATAGATAGTGAATCATGGAATACAGGATAATCTCTAGTTTTACATATGCAATTTTTCATCCATAATTCATCACAAAATTAATACATTTTTCTAACCTGCCACATGATCTAGCTGTGTGAACTGTGTAGCAGTTGAGCATCTCATTCTAGAAGCATCAGTTCAAAAGTGGTTGCAAAAACAGACTATTGTCACAGCCTTCTGAAGGTTGCACAGTCATCTGATCCTTTGCAAGCTCTGTGAGATGGATTAAAAGTTTGTGCAGCTATGTGTCTGTCCATATGCATTTAACTTCTTTCATTCTTATTAAAATTTTGTGAAATGGATATTCCTTTCATCAATTATTGATGCTTCAGCTTATCTCTTCTCAGGGAAGACAATTATGATAGTATATTAGTAATACTTTGCCAAGCTGCTGGCAAATGGAAAAAAAAGAATATAAAATGCTATGAATGATATACAGGCAAGTAGGAAAAAATCCTAAGGTATCTAACAAATCCTGCTGCTGTAGGCAATGGCACATTATGCTGATGAGTGCCTACAAATAAAAATAAACAACATGAACAAAAATAATGGCATGGAGAAGCCTCAGTGATGATTAAGGAGAATTTATTTTCTCCACGGCAGAAACCCTTTGAGTACAAAAGCAAGATCTTGAGGTTTTTAGGAAGGAGTTCATGCTGTTGAGCAGTCTCTGTAACCAGAGAATAAACACAAGTGTAAAATATAATCATGGAAATCATCACTACTTATGGTGGTCTCTGAAAAGAACTGATTCAGTTTCGTCTGTTCTTTTTTTTTTTTCCCACTAAGAGTACAAATGATGATCAGGATATTTCTTCTGCAATGCATAAAATATCTCAACAACCTATTTTTTTCTTATGAATCTGAAAACTAAATCTCTCATCCAGACCCCCATGGCATCAAATGTCATCTTTCCCATCTCCTCCTAGGATTTGAGAAAGGTCCTTCAGCTTACTGAAAATGCCATAGCAGAGACCATTTTGGTGAGATGGCTGAGATGCTGAGAGCCCTGCCATCCCCTTGCAGGTCTCTACTCCTTTTCCTTCCACCACCACAGATGTCAACTCCTCTTTCCCTCAGGACTTCCTGGTGTCTTCTGATTCTGTCTGCCACTTACATATACACAGACATCAGCCCATCCTAGGTACTTTGTCCTTTTACACACAGCCTGGACTGTTGTGATCTGTCAGCTGAAAGCTTGTATTATGGAGGGTACACCTATGCATTCAGGCTTCTCCTGATCACGGAATTAATTTTATTCCTACTATTTCCTTGCATGGCATAGCCTTCTTCACCTTATCTGCCAACTTCACATGCCACCTTAACATGGCTTCTGCCTTTGATGTACCAACGTTTCACTGTTTGTCACTGCATCTAGAAATCAAACCAGAAAGGTGGTCAAGAAAGTTGCAACTTTAGTTGATTTAGTAAGTTCTTTTTCTGAAGATACCAGTATGTCCTATGAAGCTGAATGTCAGTATACATTTTTCTCAGAATGTCAAATGAAACGTGTTTGGAAACATACTTTTGAAATTCATCTCTTTGTTAATGGAGCAATTTGGCTGCATGCCAAATACGAGGAAGGAGCAGATGGAGAGAAGAAGGGCTCTGCAGGAGCTATACCAGCCTCTGGTCCATAGATACTCTTGAGATTAATTCTCTCAAATTGATTCCTTCAGAGGTTTTGAATAAACCACCTAAGCTCTTGACAACGTTAGAGCACTATACACTAATACTTTGTGACAATCGTAAGGTGATGCCTTGAAGTATGAATACTTCATGAATGCAGCATGTTAAAAAGTATTTGCACACAAACATGACTTTGGAATCATTTAAGCAATGATTTAAAAATACTTTGACAAAGGTACACAAGCTCTCTCAACAAATAAAGAAGCAAACCACTACTGGCAGGTATCCTGTGCAAGTCGCCTCATGCCTGAATATACAGGGAAGGCAAAATCCGCCCTGAGTGAACACGAGTGTTGCTCAGTGGCTTCAGGGAAAATGTTACCCCAGGTATAGATTAAGAAAAGTAGGTGACTGTATTACAGACAGTCATGGCTACATATTACAAACAAGGCCAATGTTTTTGATAAAACTTTAGGTTTACTCCTTATGACCCTTAGAATGTAATTTTATCACCTGGCTCAAAAATGTCACTCTGTGCACTGGAAATTCTCCCCAAAATGTTAATAGTAGGCTTCCCTCTCAAATACTGTTATAAATCAGAGATGACAATGTGGATTTGGCCAATTTCCCCTCACTTCTTACCATCCTTCTTCAACCAAAATATTTCCCTTTTATTACTCCTCTGCCAACCCCGTGCTTCCATTCTTTCTGGCCACTGTGGCTCCAACAAAGCCATTCCTTCCCATTTCTCAACTGTGGTCTCCATGTTTGGTTCTCACATCTCCTCCCCAACACAAGAAGGGTTGGTTGTTTCCCTGGAGTTTTTCCCAGTAAACTCATCAAAACAGATGAAAACAGCTGAGTACCAAATCATTAATTAATTCCTTGATGAATCAGCATAGATACAAATACGCAAAACTAGTGCTCTTATTTCAGAATAGATTTTTATCAAACTCCATCCCTCCCACCTCTGAGTAACTACAGGTCCTGCATCAGGGTGAAGTAGCTGAATCTCACGTAACTGCGTTTTGAGAAGCAGATTCCCTTTTGAAGGTTCACCGTTTCTGAATTATACATATTACAGTACAAGTGAAAAATTCAAATACTCCAGCAGCCTAATGTCATCGCACAAAAATGACTGTGACTCACCTAACTGAAGCCAGGAGGAGAATTAAGACAATGTTCACAAAGAACCTGCTCCTTGCTCTTGGAGGAACACTACATTACCAGTGGACTCAACTTGGATTGTATGTTCCAGGTCCAAAACTTCTGTGCCCTATTATATCAGGGAAGTCCTAAACATACTTCTTAATTCTGCCCAGGATTCTTTAGATGTTAGCTATTTTATTTTTAAGAAACAAAATATAGCAGCTTCAATTGAATACCTTTCTCCAATATTTTTTGAAAAACTTCAACTTTAAAGCCAGTATGAAAGCACTTTACTAGGGCCAGAAAACTACCATAAGCCTTGATTTATTATTAGGTAGAGTCTGAATTGTTTCAAGTTCATTTAGTTCTCTGTTTAATATTCCATAAATGTTAAGGAGTATGTTACAATGAAATCTCTTTCCTCGTAAGTCTTTCACTCTACTACACAAAAAGAAAAAGAGGAAGCATTTTGTTCAAACCGCATAGGTATGTTTAGTTGTTCATCAATCCCAAATTTTCAAATACCATGTAAACACTTTCCATCATGTGAGGCAATATAAATGCAAATAGGGACTTTGAATAACATAACGAAAAGCTCTGTCTCTGTAGTTAGTCTTGCATTATTTTACATCAAAATTAGTATTTAAGTACATATAGAAACAAAGAATGTCCAGAGTTGGAAGGGACCCACAAGGATCATCTGGTCTGACTCCTGACCCTGTACAGCACCATCTCTAAGATTCATACCATGTGCCCCAGAGCATTGTGCAACATTCCGTGAGTTCTGTCAGGCTGGTGCTGTGACCTCTTCCCCTGGGGAGCTTGTTCCAGTGCCCAATCATCCCCTGGGAGAAGAACCTTTTTCTAATATCAAGCCTGAATCTCCTCTGACACAGCTTCAGGCCATTCCCTTGGGTCCTGTCACTGGTCACCAGAGAGATCAGTGTCTGCCTCTTTCACCTTCTTTACTTACGCATAAATGGTTTTCCAACATGTAGAACAATATGTATTCAGGACTTAACGTTTAAAAGTTCTTAAAGCTAAATACATTGAGCACATTATGCCTTGGCTATTTTAAAAATAATTTAAAACTGCAGGCAAAATGAAAATTATAGTGTTGAGTGTTCTCCCTGAGTCTAAACGTTGATACTTCTCTCACTACCATTTAAATATGTTTATATTAATTAATAAGCATCAAAAAAACCAAAAGAGGTAATTATGTTGTATCAGCTCAGTACATGAGCCCAGGATAACCAGCAGGACTGGGAAGATGGAAAGACCTTGAAAAACAGGGAAAGTATGAAGAAGCAAACCAGTTAGGGAACTTCCATACTATTATCACTGTCTATCAAGTAATAATGAAGTTTTACAATTAACCTTGATGTACTTCAGTGGAGAAAGAAAAGGAAACAAATACATAGCCCTCCTTTGCCCTATATTTCACATTGTCTAGATTATTACAGTCTCTGAGATGTCCTATGAATTGCACATACAATCCTTCTTACTGTCTCAGGATTTGCACGATTCGTACTTGTGCAAGTGGCTGCAAAACAAAATTAGTACATGTATGATGCTCCCAGTGCACAATGAATGTCCCCATCATGAGCTACAGGATGAGTGTTCTTCCCACAAGAACTGTGCTTATCACCCTTGACAGATATATTTCAATATTTGGTACCTACTCATCACAGTGGTGATATAAAAATATCCCACTGTTCAAAAAAGCACTGAAAAAAGTATCCAGGAAAGATGAAGATACACAGGAGAATACTGCCAGTTTTGCTATTCCTGTACTTTCCAATTTAAACTGAGTGATAATTCTTCCACGGAAGTCAGGATATTAATTTTCACAATAAAATCCCACTTATGAGAAGGGTTGCTACAATTAAAATAACTGCTAAGTAGATGTAAGTGGCCTGAGCCTCTGTTCTCAGCAATGCCTGGTGGGAAGCTGCTGCCTTGGCCAACAGCGGGGGTTGGAGCCAGGAATCTCCAGAGCTAAAAATACATGCAGACACTGCCTGATGAGAAGGGCCTTTTTATAAAGGGTTATGCATTATATTCTTGTCAGAGGAAGCTCTTCCCACATGTCTGACAGCCACTGGGAGTTTTAAGCTTGAATGAGCTTGTGTGATTAGTTACCATTCTGATTGATACTCTGGGGCTGAACTTTTGGTCCCATCAAACTGAAAATGTAATATGCCACAGTTTAAACCAAAAAGCAGTGTTTTTAGCAGGGGACTTTAACATATATCACATAACCTCTGTGGATTGGCCCAGAAGGAAAAATGTCCAAAACACATGCTCACCATCTGATCATACAAGTAGCCTCTACCACAAGAGTGAACAAGTGAGAACAGGATTGCCTTAAAGCCCTCTCACTCTGATTTATCCATAAATTAGGCTTTATCTGAGCCTTATTTAAAAGAAACAACTTATGTAGCAAAACTGAAAGCTTTGCTTTCAAATGAAGACTCAATTTGCCAACACAAACAGGATAAAAGGAATTGATTTGTAACAATGGAGATCAATTTTCAAAGGAAACATTTTTGGATACCACCTATTCTTTTCTCATAGTTTTTCTACAATCGGAGGTCTTTAATTTAGGCATCAATACCATATCATAAGAAATATTTTATGAAAAATAAAAATTAATTTCTTCCTTGATCCTAGAGCTTGCCCTCATATATGAAGCAGAGTGTCAAGGCTTTCAAAAGAGAATTTTCAATCCCAAATAAGTACGTGTATAAAAATTGGTTATATACAAATAAAGCAGCATCCTATGTTTTTCTCAGTAACCATGGTTTACTGTGATAGGCTGGAACCATTCTGTGAGGAATACTATTTACAGTGCATTATCTGAAATAAAATGTGATGCAAAAGCAGTCAAAAGAAGAGACGGCTAAGTGTGAAATTTCCTTTGTAGTCAGCCGCTGATCCACAGATGAGTCACTCATAAAGGCTCACTCAGGTTTCATCTCATCACCATCTCTGAAGCTTGTGAAACTATTTCCAGAGATTCAATTTAGTCAGACGTGCTTCAGCCATCATGCCACCTTCAGCAGTGCTACACCGGAGAATACAACACTGAGTTTTTCTCTCCCCACTGCTTTTCTTTGTCACCTCTGCAACCTGAGGACACTGGCTGTGCCAACTCCATGCTGCAAGAGCTCTTCTCTCCCGTACGCCTGGAGCTATTTGGCTTATTGGTTTCAACACATGGACAGCAATCCATAATGGGAGCATTGAAGCCAACAGACAGCGCAGCAGCTGGTGGAGCCCTGCTCAACACAGCCAGCCTTAGTGGTAGCATATCAGGAACAACTCAGAGAGAAGTATCTAAAAGCCTGGCACTGGAAAGGCACATCCATAGCAGCAGCACCAAAATGGAGGTGGCTGTGCAAGTTTTGGCTTTTCAAACCCATAACCTCTTATGCAGGAAAATGCAAACGCATTCATTATGAAGAAGAGTTACTGAGCATGAAGAGTAACTGCTTTGCATAGCAATTATCAAATACAACACAAACATACCCACATCTGTGGATTTTGTGGTCTAGAACATTTTTTTTTAATTAAAAATTCCCTGCTTTACAGTCCAATAAGACTAAGAAAGCATGAAAAGGCCTTTTGCTACTATAAGGGAAATGTTTATAACCAAGCTTGCACTCCAGACTTCAGTTCTCTGATGCGTAAAAAATAGACTACAATAGTAGTATCCATGCTGGTTCTACTGGTTTCCATGGGCTAAACCACTTCTGAGTGAAAAAAACATGCCATTTTCCCACTGCCTTCTCTTATTCCCTTTGCCTGAGAGAAAGACACTGTCTCAGCAGCATTGCCAGTCCTGGGAACCATAAAAGCAAAGCTTGAACTCAGGGCCTGAGCACCAGGCAATGTGTTGAGCTGCCCCTTCTCTGCTAGTGCTGCCTCCTAACACAAGAGATTTCCACAATACCACAGCCCCTCCTGACTCTGGTTGGAGTTGTTCTGTCACTACACCCACAAGTTACAACATCTGATGTGGACAATAAATTGAATAATGTTTATTTTTTTTATTTGGCTCAGTTTGGTTTGTGTTTTGTTTTGTTTTGTTTTTATAGTGCCCTGAGCTAGTATTCCTAATCAGTGACAGGGAGCTCATGCACATGGTTCATAAACAAGCAAATTCAATTACTAAAACAAAACAGCAACAGAGCAACCCAAAATAGAAGTCAGAAATAAACTAATAATAATAATGCCTTCTTCCAGTTTTGTATTTGAACATTTTTCAATCTCCTTTCCAGCACAGCATACATTTGATAGTCGTGAAATAGTGGTGATAAGTGCAAAGTGGGCTGCCTGCTTTTGGCATTCTCCCTTTCTTTAAAAATGTCACTCAGCCCTAAATCACATGAGATTGGAAGTATTTTCCAGGATTAGAAACCTTCCCTTTCTGAATGAAATTACTTTCCACAGAAGACTGAAGCCTCAGCAAAATCACAAAACCAATAATTTCATTAAACTTGCACAAAGTCTTCATGCGTGTCTCTGAGCCTCCCTTACCGTGCAGTATTGGTGTACACTGTGTGAGCCTCTCCCAGAACATCCAGCACCGGAGTCCCAACTCTAAAGCAAGAAGCAAGCAACTGTTATTTCCATCAGATTCAATGATTTTCAAGAGCCATCAAAGGAGAGATTGGAAGTTAATCACTCTTTACTATCCCTGAGGAGGTCAGAACCAAGGCTGCAGAGCTTTCAGGTACTGTCTTCCATAGAAAGTGTGCTAAAAACTCTAGCATGACCCATCCGGCTGCATCGATGGATATCTGTATAGCATGGTAAATGGTGAACATGATCCAGATGATAGACCTTTTCCTGCTTCAAGGCTGTGTCTCGAAACCACAGGAACTTTGTCCAAAGTAAATCTGTTAGATGTATTTTCCCTGAGATGCACATCTTGAAATCCATGTGACTTCTTGCCTCTTCTGAGCAATTCCCCATGCTTTGCATTTGGTAGTGTTTCTCAAATGAGAAATCCAAATTTGACATCCTACATCCAATGAATCTTCTATCTATGTTTTATTTCAAAGGAAGACTTCTGATTAGCTCTACCTAATGTTTCTGTCTTTTTCTGTTGCGTGGTGGCACTGCTTCTCTGAAGGCACTGAATTCAGAAACTGCAACAAAGCTCTGCTAAATTCACCAGCTGAGGCCTGGGGACAAAATGTTTTCTACACAGAAAGGGACCATACCATATTATTTATCCTGCATCATTTGAACAGCAAATATTCACAGTCAGTATGAGTGTATATGATTCTACAACACATACAGAGCTCCTTTTCACACCTGGGACTTTGAGGGACAAAGTAACACTCTCCTTTAGACTCTGGTATGCTGAATTTGTATCCTTATTTGATAGAATCATAGAATTTCTTAGGTTAAGAAGTTCCCTAAGGTCACCGAGTTCATCTGTTAACCCAGCACCATGTTCACCACTCAAGCATGACCCCACATGCCACATCCACACAACTTCTGAACTCCTCCAGTGATGGTGATTCCACCACTTCCCTGGGCAGCCTGTTCCAATGCCTGACTTCCTTTTCTGTGAATAAATGTTTCCTAACATAGAATCTAATCCTCCCCTAGTGTTGAAGGCAGAACAGTTCATGATATTTGCTTGGGATGCTTCAGAAACAAAAGAAAAGGTTGTAAGTTAAAAGTCAGGGAAAAAAATTGCTATATGGTATGAGCAGATCCAGGATATAAAAATGGCATGAACTGGGTATGAAAATATATTTTTTCATTAGTTAAGGTACTTACGATTATTTTGACAATGTAGACAAACTGATCTCAAGATAGAAGAACTATCAGATATGGGGTGGTATTGGACCCATTAACAAGCCTTGTGCTGAATTATGTAAATCATTTAAATGGATGAGATGTACCAGATGGTTTCCAGCAGGAGAATTAAGCCTTAGTGTGTACATCTGCATTACCTGCTTGCAGTTAAAATCTTCTGCATGGCTTTCAATTCAGGTACTCTTTTATTTCCCCATCTGTATTTTTTTATTATTATGACTATTTATTTTTTCAGTAAAGGGAATTCCTTTGTCCTGATATCTTAGTTCTAGGTAGTGATGCCAACTGTGATGAGCATCTGGTTTCATAATACAGTGAACAAAAATGTGTTTATTTGTTCAGAATTTTCACAAATCTGAGTGCTGATAATTAGGTGTAGTTCTGCATTACATCTACTATAGCAGACAAAATTATTGGGATAAACAAATATAGCCTGAAATTACTTTTATGATACTGGTTTTGACAAACAGGTAGTAGTTTTGTCACAGTGAAATCTTCTAATTTATAGCTGATAGAAAAAACCTAGTCTTACTCAACATAACAGAGAGAAAAAGCCTCACTGGGAGCATTTTATTAAAAAAAAGAAAGATGTTCTGTTCAAACTGACATGGCTTGTTAATGTCAGATACTGCTGAATACCTTAAATTTTTCTCCCAAAGATTAAAAAAGGAGGTATTCACTGGACAAAGTAATACTCCAGGCAAGGAAATAGGCCGGAGCATAATCATCACAGACCTTGCCAATATCATGCTTCAGAAATCAATTTGAAAGTTTCTCTAGGACTTGCACTTCTTTGATGGTATTAAACAGCAGCAGATGACAATGCCACACACAGCATTGAACTACGCTGGCCAGTTAATCAGCATGGTAGAACTAATTCTTTATCTGTTCTCTCCCACGGTAAATGCATCCTCCTCTAAGTGAAGAGAGGAAAGGTGTGCTCTGATCCTGGATTCGCTTGCATAGGAAATGTACATAGGTACTTAAAATCACAGTTAGATTATATTTGATTTAGACAAATAAATGCCTTTATAGATCTGAGCCTTTATTTTCAAGCTAGCTGTCCTTCCACTGTCTTCTTCTTACACTTACTTGTCATACAGATCATACCGACTTCCACGTCTGTATGCCTACATATATTCTTCTATGTTGGTTCCTGAAAATGAAAATGCCCAACTTTATCCACAAAAAGATGTGGCTGGTTGTCACCAGATGGTGATGTTTTTACGCAAGCCTTTTTGGTTTTTTTTGTACTGATAGTCTTTGCAATGTAAAAATAGAGAGAATAAATATAGATTAAAGAAACCTACCCGACTGCCTTCAAACCTTGAACGATCGTTGTTTGCCTTTGTTGTTTTTTCTGCAAGTTTCTTCTGCCTTTGAGGGCCTTTTCCAAAGAAAATGTAGTTGACAAAGGCGTATTCAAGTAAGGCCAAGAAGACAAACACAAAGCAGCCCATGAGATACATGTCAATGGCTTTAACATATGGAATTTTAGGCAAAGTCTCTCGCAGGTGAGTGTTGATTGTTGTCATAGTCAGCACAGTCGTAATTCCTACACAAGGAAAAAAGATCACATATCTTACAACTCCAAGCATTCAATTTTATTTTCCTTCTTGGCAGATATGCCTTGTCAGTGGGAAGAAGCTTAAAAATTTGTGAAAGATGTCTTGCAGTTGACATCACGGCAAAAGAAAGCAGAATTAAAACTTGATGCATTATTATTCTGTTGCAATTATTTTCTTCACACGAGTGAGGTAACAGCTAACAACGGGGTCTGGCACCACTGCCATGAGTTAATGTAGCTTTATGGAAGCCATTTTATCTGTACTGAAAATCTCTTCCATCAAGACCAAACTGATGTGCAACAGGAACAGTGTTCACACAGATGGTGACAGACTTATCCCACAGTTTTAAATTTCTAGGAGTTAGGCAGTTGGTTGATGTCAGCCCTGTAGGGCCTCCCTGTAATAAATGGGGAGAGACAGGCACCTTTCTAGAGCAGTTCATCCCATCTATTTTAGATACCTATTTCAGGAAAGGACAATATGTAAGTGGAATTTGAGATTACTAATTTGGAGTAGTAGGCTAGTTACATAGAAAGAAGTGAGGTGAGCAATGATAGACAGACAGTATGTGAATTTTTGGAAGGAAGAAGGAGGGAGAGCAGCATTTTTATAGCAACAAACTGGACACTAATAAAAAATCTACAAAATACCTATATCAACCTTATGTCACGTTATTTATCCAAGGATTGACATAGCAACTGAAAACATATTACAGAGCACTGTTTTGAAAATCTGGAAAGAAAAGCAAATTTATTGTCAGTCTGCCTGAATTCACAATAAACTGCAGGATCTGTATCTCGGCTGGAAATTCTATGGGAATTGCAAATCACAGGTTGCTGAAAACACTGATTTGTGGAATAAATCTCATTTCAAGGCAAGTCATTCTATTAGGTCTCCTCCATTACTATTTGCTTTGATTCCATAATTATACCATCAGTTTACAAGTAGTCACTAAAATACAGGCAGAACAAAAATAAAGGATGAAATAAAATTGCCGCCACATAATAAAGCACAGCTTCTTTTACCTGAAGAGATAGAAATAAAGACAATATAACTCAAAATCAAGCTGTTGGTGTAAACAGTGTCACTCCAGGGAACTGCAGTAATGCCCTATGAGATTGTGTAACAGATATTTTGTATATTTAGTAGGTTAGTGTCATGCAGTTTCCAGTGCTTTTCCTCTAAACTGTGAAAGAAGTGTGGATTGATGTCAGATGTCTGGTGATCTGGAAGATTAAACACACTGAATAGAAGGGTGGTTACCACCAACGAAAGGGAAATACATTCCCTGGGAGATCCTGAAACCCTGCAGCCAAATGTCCTTCTGAAGATCAATAATTTATTTTAAAGCACTACTGGAGGAGAAGCAGCTGACACTCCCCTAAACCAAAAAATAAGATAATCTTGTGATTACAGTCCTTCCAACAAGGGAGGACTCTAGAGATTACTCTTCTCCTCATTTAAAGGTTTGAATTTAGGAACTTCTAGGGCTAACCAGCAAAAAGTTGAGAGAGCAGAACAGATAGGTTTGAACATTTCTCTTGAGATCAGCCCTACATCATCTGCAGTGTCCAGAGCACATAGTCTCTGGAATGAGCTGGCCTTTGTTTTGTACCTTGGCTTCACTCTGGAGGCAACTATTTGGTTCAGTGCAGCAAGGGATCAGGCACAGGGGCAAAACATGGAAGTGAATGAACTGAATCAGGCTCTTGCAGAGAATACAGGCTTCTTGCAGGGGCTAAATAGAAGTTTGTCTCTGTGTCCCAAGAATTGCACAGGGAATGCTTCCTTGAACAAATACTTAGGAAATCAGGTATACCTTCTCTTTACTGCGCGTTTCGGAGCCAATCATATATGTCCAAAGGTGCTATACTGCCATTAAAATTTTATACCACTTCATATAAAGATACCATGTAAGTACACAGACACCACATAACTGGGAGCAGCTGTTCCTTCCTGCAGAGGCAGGAAGGCCCTGCAGAGAGACCTTGACAAATTAAGAGGACTGGGTGGGCAATCACCAACCATATGAAGTTCAATAAGGGGAAGTGCCAGATTCTGCAGCTGGGATGAGGCAAACCTCAATGTACAGACAGACTGGGGAGCAAAAAGCTGGAGAGCAGTGCTGCAGAAACTGCTGGGGGTGCTGAACACGACTCAGCAGTGTCCTGGCAGCCAGGAGGGCCAATCATGTCCTGGGGTGCATCAGGCCCAGCATCACCAGCTGGGCAAGGGAGGGGATCGTCCCACTCTGCTCTGCACTGGTGCAGCTCCACCTTGAATCTTGTGTGCAGTTTTGAGCATCACAATATAAAATAGATATTGAACTATTAGAAGTGTCCAATGGAGGGCAACAAAGATAGTGAAATGCCATGAGGGGAAGCCATATGATGAGCAAGTTAAGTCACTTTGTCTCTTCAGCCTGGAGACCTCACTGCAGTCTACAACTTCTTCATGAAGGGAAGAGGAGCGACAGGGACTGATCTCTTCTCTGTGGTGACCAGTGACAGGACTCAAGGGAATGGCCTGAAATTGTGCTGGGGCGGGCTTAGGTTGGATATTAGAGAAAGGCTGTTCACCCAGAGGGTGGTTGGGCACTGGAACAGGCTCCCCAGGGCAGTGGTCACAGCACCAGCTTGACAGAGTTCAAAAAGCATTTGGACAATCCTCTTGGGCCCATGGTGCAGCTCTTGGAGATGGCCCTGTGCAGGGACAGGAGTTGGACTCCTGTGGGTCCCCTGTGGGACTTTCCAACTCACCATTTTCTGTGATTCTATGATATCAGCTTAAGACTAATAAGAGGGGCTACACAAAGGAACATGGATTAGACTCATGATACTGAACTTTATTATACAAATGCCACAGACATGATCACCAAGGCACTAATTGTTTTCTGAGATTAAACTATTAGATGGATTTTTGTCCTCTCAAAACGACTTTCTATCAATTGGAAATAGAACATCTGGTCTCCTGAGCTTGCCTTGTACTCTCTGATTTTTGTTTTAATATCTGTCGTACAGTACTTGATGAACTTGTGCTACACAGAAATAGGCCACATGAGACACTCTTGTTCCTTAAACAAGGAAAAATCTCATGAACCTGTAATAGAAGGGCATGGAATGTCACTGGAGATGGTAACTTCTATCTAACCATCTGCTCTCTGCAGTCCTGGCCAGCATGTGGCCAAACACATATCTGGATGTGTTTGAAGTGCTGCCCTCACATGGTCCACCTGGGTGGATCTCTGCTATCCAGTAATTCATTTATGAACACATCAGAGATGTTTGGAGTCTATGGCCCATTTCCTCTTATGCTACTACTTAGCTTTGAGCTGCTAAACAAACACTGGCTGCTGAGTGATAACACCAAACTGTGCAACATATTACCCAACATCTGAATTTGGGTAGCTGGAGATACTGTAGATTAACTGCAGTTACTGTGCAGTAATTCTGTGGATTAGCTGGTGTGTATGGGCATGACACAAAGGTGGCTACCCTGCCTGCTTTGGTATGTGGGACCTTGGGAGGTATGGGGTATGGAAACAGGGAATAATAGGGACATAGGTTGTAGTCTGGGCTTGCTGTGGTAAATTACAGAAAAATAAGGAAACTGGGGAATATACTCCTGTTTTAAGAAAATAAGAGACTACAGAAGGAAGATAGCACAGACTTAGTGACAAGGTTTGGGTAGGAACATGTAATTGGGAAGCACAAGGTTGAAGGAAGAATTTGGGATGAGATGAGAGGCAGAAGTATTTATAAGGAATTATGGATCCATTTGATCTTCCTTAGCTATAGCTATCCCTGAGTATGTTTCTGTAAAGGATGAAATATTTGCTGTGAGACATTGTCGTAAAATCTGTCCTGGTTCTGGCCAGGACAAGGTTACTTTTTGCAGTAACAAGGGTGGGGCACGGCTAGGACCCAAAGGTTATTCTATACCACCTCACATCATTGCTGGAGGTTGCAGGAAGGGAGTCTTTTTCTGGGAGGAAGGTTTCTCTTCAGGCTGGGGCAGTGTGGCCACCATAGAGCCACAGTGTGGCTTGGGTTGCAAGCTTCACAATGGGCACCTTTGCTTGTGAATCACCTCTTTTGTACATTTTTGTTATTAGTATGTTGCTGATACTGTTCATTTTCTTGTCTCATTGCTGTTTCCAGTAAATTGTTCTTACCTCAACCTGGGATCTTTGCCTTTTGTGCCTCCAATTCTCTCCAGCCACTCGTGGAGAAGGGGGAGAGGGGGAAGCAAGCGGCAGTGTGGTTTTAGTGGGAGCAGTAAATTCTAGAATACCATTCCTAACCCATGACAGAATCACAGAATGGTTTGGCTTGGAAGCCAAACATCATCTAATTGTAAGTTTGCTGCTGTGCACAGGGACACCTTCCACTAGATGGAATTGCTCAAAGACACATCTAACCCAGCCTTCAGCACTTCAAGGGATCGGGAATCCACAACTTCTACAGGCAACCTGTTCCAGTGCCTTACCACCCTTACAACCA
Organism: Chaetops frenatus; assembly: GCA_013400775.1. Taxonomy (NCBI): domain Eukaryota; kingdom Metazoa; phylum Chordata; class Aves; order Passeriformes; family Picathartidae; genus Chaetops; species Chaetops frenatus. Next base: position 198,865 of record VZTR01022357.1, on the reverse strand, counting down.
AGAATCTCTTCCTAATCTAAATCTACCCTCTGTCATTTTGAAGCTATTTCTCCTTGTCCTGTCCCTGTGTGTCCTTGTAGAAAGTCTCTCTCCAGCTCTCTTGTAGGCCCTCTTTGGGTACTGGAAAGTGAGGTACAGTTACCCCAGAGCCTTCTCTTCTTTAGGCTGAACAAACCCAAGTCTTCTGGCCTGCCTTGACAGGAGAGGTACTCCAGCCCCTGATCATCTTCGTGGCCCTTCTCTGGATTCGCTCCAACAGATCCATGACCTTCTTATGCTGGGGACCTCGAACCCAGATCCAGTATTCCAGCTGGAGTGTCATGAGAGCAGAGCTGAGGAGAAGAATCACCTCCCTTGCCCTGCTGGCTATGCTGATTTTGGTGCAGCCCAGACACAGTTGGCTTTCTGGACTGCAAATGCTCATTGCCTTGTCAACCTACACCCCAAGTCCTTCTTCTCCGGGCTATTTCTCAATCATTCTCTAACCAGCCTGTACTTGTGCTTGGGATTGCCTGACCCACATGACGGATCTTGCACTTGGCCTTGTTGAACTTCATGAGGTTCATGTGGATTCAGTTCTCAAGCTTGTCAAGGACCTTCTGGATGGCATTCCTTCCCTCCAGTGTGTCAACTGCACAATTTTTTAGTCACCCTCTTTTACTTAAGGGATACCTTGATCTGAAAACTTCTTGGGCAGCAATCACAGACCTGTGCCAAATCCATGTTTTTCTGTCATGAGGTAAATGATGCTTTAAGCTATCATAAACTTGCACTTAACATACCATGTACTCTGAGAGTTAGGTGACATGTTATGGTCCATAGCTGATGTGCCCCTGTGCACTGAACTAGCAATGGTTCCTGAAGTCTGTTCCTGTCAGTGTCAGTTAAAGCACCCAGGACCTCAGGAGGAGGCTTGGAGCCACATTTGTCCTCCCACACTGACTGGACTAAAGCCCACGCTCAAGTATGATTGTGGAGATGGCTTCCTAGATGAACTTACTGACAACAACATTAACTTTGATGAGAAGAAGTCTGGGACCTGTATGAGCAGCTCATGTCAGAGATCAAGTGGTAGCTACACTCTTGCATGCAGGGGAAAATTTACCACTTCTCGGGCAATACTGGATGGCATGATCTTGACGTAAATTATTTTGGAATATCAAAACATTGACATCACGCTGTAGTTTTTAACAACCTCTGAAGGCTACATTAAGTCTGACATTTTAATGTCCCATTCATTCTTAGCACATACCAAGGGCAACTCTTGCTGCTGATGCATCATAATTGATCCAGAATGACACCCATGATAAAATGGTAATTAGTATGGAGGGCATGTAGGTTTGAAGAATAAAGTAGCCAATATTTCTCTTCAACCTGAAACTCAGTGAGAGTCTTGGATAGGCACCTGAGAAAAGAGAGAGGAAAACAGCATTATTTGTACTGAAGGAAAGACACTTGTGGATAGTTGCCTTCAGTTTCTGCAGAAACTGAAGCATGCACATTTTGTGGGGTAGTATGACATCTGCAGAACAGTAGGCAAGACACCTTCATTGTATTACTCATAGGTATTGAAAGAAACCTTGCAGTGAAGATAGTGAAAGTCAAGTAATTTATATTTGGGAAGAAAAAAGAGACAGTAAATTACTTTGGACTATTGAACAGATAGGTGAGCACTGGCTATTTTTTAAAAACAAATGCTTAGGTCTCCAAGTAAAATGCTTATCCAAGTACAGAGTTTTCTGTAGTTTTCTGTATAGAATTTATATTGAGAGGATAACTAATGTGCATAGCTTTTCATTTACAATGAAGAGTTTTTCAAAAGATGAGACTTCTTAATTACATCTGAACTATAAGAAACATGCAACCTGTGATGTCAAAAATAAAATGTAATGAATTCCACTGAGGAAAAGCCTTCTGATTAGATCCTCTAACATCAATTACAGCCAGCCAGAATTTTTCTTCCAAATATATTTTAAGCAAAAAAAGTTGAATTGTGTCTGTGTGTATATATACGTATATATATTCTTTTACAAACAGAAAAAAGTAACAATGAAAAAAATTAACAACCTCAGTATCAACTTAACTTTAAATTGGTTTATATCTTACTGAATTGGTGTTAATCTTACTGAATACATTTTAGACATATATATATATTCAGACCAATATATTTAGAAACATCAAATTGTGTTTTTTTTAAAACATCAAAATAATTGTGACTTTTTTCACCAAATGCAAAGATGATAAAATCTGAGTACAGCTGTATAAGAAAAAGGTAGTCATTCACACATTAGCTCCATGATTTCAGTGTTCGCACTACCAGTCTTAGATATACTTCTAACAGCTCATCTAAAAGATCTAATTAGTCAACATCCTAAAAAAAATTTCAGCACATACCAAGAACGCAAGCAGATATTAGAACACTTCCCACCCATCCTAATGCAAATATGTAAAATACATGAAAGACTACATCTAGAGAAAAAAAGAAAGATTACAAACTTCCCTGTAAATTATATTCATATCTTTGCATATGAGCTTAAGAAATTACATTTGCCCATATACACATGAATGATGGATTTCCTAAGAGAGAAAGGAAAGAAGGAATAGAAAACCTCAAATTTCTGTTCATCACATTCCTGATAGTTTGCTACACTTGGAGTTATACAACAGAAAAATGCCACACATTTTCCAGGCAGCAGGAGCATCAAGGTAGTACCAAACTTGTGCAAATATCCTTAACTGTTGTATCAAACAATCACAGAACAACTATTACGGGGAAAAGAAATATCTGGTTGCTGTGATTACTTCAATCAAGCATTTTTTTCCAGAATGAAATGCCTTTTAGTTTCACCAATAGAAGTATATTCATGTAGTCAGAAGAATGTATTTCATCCTGAAAATCAGACCAAGGTTTTCTGCTGTCTGAAGCAGTCAACACAATTTTCAGCAAGGAATCATTTATACTGCTGTTGTGGTGTGTTTTCTAGTTATAATGGTTTCTCCCATGTTCCCCCTATCCTTATTGTATGGTTTTCCCCAAACTGTCAATCCCCTAACCCCGCCTGCAGTGTGGGGTTCAACCTTTTCTCCCTCTAATGTCAATCCATAAACCACTCCCTAAGCCCACACGTCAATCCCTCCTAGCCCTTGCCCTGAATTCCAGAACCTTCTTAGTTGTTTGATTGTTGATTGGTTATTGAAGATTATATTCCTCGCCTTGTTAGTTTTATTGGTTATGTCCCAGTGCCCGTTTACCCACATCCCGTCTTAACCCCTCCTCTGCTGTACCCTAATTGGTTTATTTGTTGAACCCTCCCCTGAGATCCAGACTCTTTATAAACCCACGTTCCCAGTTAAGATTGTCCTGTCTGCATCACCCCCTCCATCAATAAAGACTGTTGGAACTGTGAGCTGGCAGACCCTTGCTTATTCTTCGCCCTCTTCGCCTGGATTAACAACAAAGCTCCTAACCGTGGCCTGCTAGGGCCGGAGTCAGCGCTCAAAGGGTACGAAGTCCTCGTCACCCCCAACGCTGCGCCTCCTTGGCCAGGGCTCGGGAGCCCAAACCAGGCGCATACAGCTTTATACTGCATCTTGCTTAACATCGTCATTTTCCAATGAACAATGTTTCCTTTCAAAAGACAAGTTCTCTCATTGAAACCAGCCTGCTTTTTTTCTGCCTTCAAAGCTTAACTTTTTCATTTGGCTTCTTATGAAGATGTTTCTGTGGCCTTGTGTCTGCAGACTATATAAATAAAACAGGAGACCATAATGAAATAAACACTGCCATCATGAAATACATTAACAATACAGCAGACTTGATCACCCTTCTGCAGTAAGAGTAGAGCATCAAACAGAAATATTTATAAACTCTGTTGAGAAAAATTATTTCATATAATACACCACCCACTCAAAGGATTTTCTATACATGTGTATAAAACTTTCCAAAAGTCCTGTCCAGGTCTGGATGTCTGTGGAATATAACTGATAGAGGTGACAACTGAAAAATCTCCCAGAAAATACCAATTCTTTGATTAAATATTATGAAGGATTAATTAAAGAAAGTTCAGTAGAACTGAATCACTGAATCAAAGTCAAGTCTTGGTTTTCCCCAGAGCCAAGGACTTTGGATGCACTGGGGAAATTCAGAGAAAGAAGAGAGAACTTTGCTGTTGATAAAGCAAAGAAAATGGTGGGTGAAAGAGGTATGTCAAGAGGGGAGAGAATAATGTGTCACATATGATAATAATGTTCAGTGTAGCTGTTTTACATTCGCCTATTTGTTTGCTCACACCAGGTGAGAGTTTAGTGTACTGGTTCAGGTACTCTGGTCTAATACCAGGGTACTTACTCATTTTGTGGTGAGATAAGGATTAAGAGAAAAATGCAAAGCTGGCCTAAAACTTCAAAGGTAAAAAGATAGTTTATTAACAGAACTAATAGACAAAGAAAAAAAAAACCAAATTCAACACCCAGATGTAAAACCAAAATCAACCCCCAGATGTTTCTTTTCCTCCCACCTCATTTGTCTTTCTTTACCAACAACTCTTTTTCCTTCAACAACACAAAAAACCAAAACTTAGAGATCTTTGGTCATCTTACCACCTTTAAAATAGACTTTCATCAGTTCAATTGGAAGAAGAGTCTCTTTTGTCTTACCATGGAGATTTTTTCACAAGTAACACAATTATCTCATGGAGTTCAATATCACAGTGAACTCCTGCCCAGAAAGGGTATCTGCTCACGTGTGATAGTCCTTCCCTCAATTACAGCTTTTCCTGCAACTGTCCTTCAAGGGCTCATTTCTGTAAAATGGGGTGGTATTTTAAGGATGAGTTGTTCTAGTAGAAAAGCAAAGGTCCTCTCTCTCTGGAAGCAAAGTCTCTTTTATTTCTGAAGCAAGGGTTCTCTTCTTCTATCCCTAGGACAAGGGTTCCCATTTCTCTCATATCTGTGGCCTGGTCCTCCATCTCTCTCTTTCTGTTCAAGTTCTCATTAGATCACAGCTACTTTAACATCAGCTTGCTTCAGCACGGGTGCCTCTGCTCAGGCTACAGTTAGAATGCTGCATCCCCCCAATGCATTCATGAGTTACAGGACACAGTCTAGTATATCATAGTCCATCACCATGGCCTTACAAAAGAATTTCAGCTTGAAAGCATCTCTTCTTTCTCCCCTGTCTTAGACTTTCAGTCCTCTTTTTCACTGATGTAGGAGCCTCTGTAGCCTTCTTCTGTGTCCCAACCTTTTCTGAGTCCATTTGCTACACCTAAAGGGTTAATTCCCCTTCTCAGTTCAGCTGGAATTCCATGCATTCCACTGGGGGGTGGAGGGGCGGGAGGAACGCAGGAGAACCACAGCAGCACGGTGGCTGGAATCCCGATAGCTGCAGGCTGATCTCTCTCCTGTTCGGTGGCTGCAGCACTCCCTGGGGGCCTGGGAAAGCAGGGACCCGGCCCCGCGGGGGAACCAGCCAGGAGCTGCAGCACGGCAGCTGCAGGCTGATCCCTCCTCCCCGAGGGGAAGCAGGGCCGCGGCCCCGCGGCACTCCCTNATTCCCCTTCTCAGTTCAGCTGGAATTCCATGCATTCCACTGGGGGGTGGAGGGGCGGGAGGAACGCAGGAGAACCACAGCAGCACGGTGGCTGGAATCCCGATAGCTGCAGGCTGATCTCTCTCCTGTTCGGTGGCTGCAGCACTCCCTGGGGGCCTGGGAAAGCAGGGACCCGGCCCCGCGGGGGAACCAGCCAGGAGCTGCAGCACGGCAGCTGCAGGCTGATCCCTCCTCCCCGAGGGGAAGCAGGGCCGCGGCCCCGCGGCACTCCCTGGAAGAGGGGAGGGGGCAGGCAGGGACCTGGCCGCAGGCCCGGCACAGTCCCCAGGCCCCAAGGCCCGGGGGGGGGGGGCCGGCCGGGCCGCGTGCGTGGAGATGTTACCTTCCCTGAAGGTAGAGGCCAAAGAGAGAGACACTTCTCTCAAGATGTGACCCACAAAGGTGGACTCCTTCTCCCAATGGCCAAACAATGTGTCAATGTGAGAAACTGCTAACTAATTGGCCACTCAAGCCTGCAGGAAACCATACCCACAAGAAATCACAAAAAGTTTACCCAGAGAAAGTTACCCTTTTTTCAAACCATGACATTCAGTAATGAAATCCCAAATTGAGAAAGTGAACTTACGACATTTATCTTGAATGCTTCACCTGTGACCATCATCCATTACCTCATCACCATTTCTCTCTAATTATGTGAGGTAATTACTGAAATTAGTGAGATTTGGCCTTAAAGGTGGACTCCCCAGAGAGCTGACCTCAAGGCCAGAGACATCAACCTAAACATGCTTCAAGTACCAAGTTCTTTGTCCTGAAGTTAAAATCCTAAAAACCATGTCTAGGGCCAGGGCTGTCAGTGCTTTCTGTCCTCCTGCTCCAGAGCTGGAGGGATTCAGTTGCTAATCTGATGGTGCCCTGATCCTTTTGAGATGCCCTGTGACACCTCAGACACCAGCACACAGCTGATGGACATTACATACCCCCCACATCTTTCTGATCAGCACATGGAGACTATGAAGATTGCCTTGTGCCCTCTCAAATAGCAGCTGATTAAGCAATTCACTTTAACTGCTTACACATAAGCATGGTGTCTTACACTCCAGTTCATCCAGTCAATCTAGCAAATGAAACCTAAAGAATTATTCACCAACTCCTAAAATGCACTCCTACAGGTGTACTGAATTTGTTTCCAGACTCCACCAACTGTATGGACTAGATTCTGACCAACTCAGACACCTAGTTCAAATGTAGAGACTGACATTATATTCACCATAAAGCAGAGCAAGATGAAAACAAACCCTGCAAGTCTCAGGGTAGATTTTGATGGTGTGAGGTTCCTGGGCAATCTAAACAAAAGTTTTGCTGGCATTACAGCTGCTTACTGCAGCTGACACATTGCTCAGTTTCACTGTGGTAAATGGAATGTCATCCTGTTTGGTGGTGATTTTACAAGCTCAAATTTTATTGGCAGGTCTGTATCAGAATAGTAGTCTTATAGAAACATATAATAGAATCATAGAATAGGGTTGAAAGGGACCTTAAAGACCATACAGCAACAACCCCCCTGGCATGGGTGGGGAAGCTTTGTATACTGAAGGTAGTATAGTACAATATAATTTTATACTATATGATCTTATAAAGTATAGTACAGTCTTTGTTAGGGTCAGGTTGAAATTGAAACATGAACTGATAGCTTTGGTTTTTATCCAATGCAGACAGGGTTCTCCTTTAGGTAGCTCTCCCTAAGACTTTGAGAGTTTACATTACTTTCAACTGAATTACTTTTATGTCTTCAAAAATTACCTATTGACCCTGCCTCCAGCCTGTCATCTCTGCTACAGTATCCCCAGCAAACAGGCCACAAGAGTTTGTAGAAAAGAAATAATTAAAAGAAGAACCACTCCTTATTTCCCACAGTTAATTCCCCCTCCTTGAATACCTCCCCTTTGAATGGCTAAAGCTCAGTGAAAAGGATGGGTCCTAACCTCCATGGAACAAGGATTGTAAGTCCAGATCTTTATTTATCTAAGAAGGACCCATTTTGTGTAATTTATTTAATAGAGGTTGATTTCTGGGTGAGTTTAACAATTACACTGTTACTTGTCTGAATATTATCACATACTGATTTGTCAATTAAGGCTCAGTACATTTAGAAATTAATTACCAGGAAATTCTAGTTGTTAAGTGTCCATAAAAATTTTGTGGTTTTTTCCTTGTTACTTTGTTTTGCCTTGTTGTCCTTCCTCCCATCACATATAACATGTTGATGTATATGGGCTGATTTAAATACTATAGGAATAACTGAATTTTGCCAGAATTATTTAAATCTAACAGTATTGAGAATGAAGGTACGAAAGAAATACTTAATAATTGAGCCCCAAATATTCCTTTTTCACATATTTGGGCTCTTGGTTAAAAGAGATTATTTGTTCCTGTTCCAATTTCATTAAAAGCTAGCAACCTGAAATATCTGGCTTCAAGGCTAAATTAGTCTCTTGCTGTTTTATCCAAGTATGAAACAAGATAACAGAGTTGGTCAGTTACAGAATTCCTATTTTAATATGTTCTTCTGGGAAGGTTCTTTGGCTAATTGGAAATATAATTTATGTACTGATCTTTCAGAATACAGCAAATATTTCATTTTCAAATCTTTTAAGTCTACCCTTCTCTTACCAACAGGTTGCTAATACAGCTTTGACTGCTATATGACTTGAAGCTTTTAGGTGGTGTTTTACATATCCCCATTCCTGTTCAGTATTTTAGCATTTCGGGATAAAAAAGGTTCAGGAGGCAGATTCAGGTATCACTACGTTTCAGGTGTTTGAATGCAGATATTTGCACATGGACCGAACATGAGCTGTCATTGGAAACCATGGAGATCTAGACCTTAGCTGACTCTAAGGTTGTGATTTATTTGCCTATACAGAGGTGTCTAAGGCCATTTGAGATACAGGCTATAGAAGAGTGTACATTTATAGGCTAATTATAGGCTAAAGAAGAGTAGAACAGAACACTAGTTAAGGAATCAATACTGAAGCCCTAGATGGTGAACATAGGACACAAGGCTGTAAGATGCCAGAGCAGTAGCCTAACTGCTAACCAGGATCTTCTACACCAGCTGAAGAAGTATTAGATTGTTATGTTTAGGCAACTGACTAGTCTCTTAAAATATTCATTTGAGAAAACCGAGGTATTCAAGAGCTGAACAGCTCTTTAGGCTCCACTGACAGCACTGACTGGAGAGTAGTTGACTATGGGCTTAATTCAGTTACTGACACATGGGCATCCTGTATGGCCTCCAGCTGGTGTTAGAAGGTTAGTCAAACCAGGTATTTCTTCTTCATAGCACATTAAAAATCATGAACAAAGGGAACAGGCTATTGTGCATGGCTTTGCAGATACCTTCTAGACACTTTAAGGTTTTATTTAGTTCCCAATCAAGTGTTCTCTTTTTTTAAACTACATGACCATACTTGTTTCTCCACTAATGTCAGGTTTCACCTACACTTGCTTATTTTCCATAAACTCTCTTCTATTGCTCCATTTACTGCCTTCAAGAGTGCTACCCTTGACCACAAATACTAAGCTCAAGCATTATCAATGTAAATCAGACTCCTCTTTATGATGAGATTTGTGGTTTTGTTTGTTTCTTTTTTTTTCTCCCAAAAAAGATCTTACTGGCTCATGTTCAGTCTGAGATCAAGAGTAACCCTGTATTTCTGTGCACAGAACCCTGGCATAACCTAGCATTCTCTATCCTTAATTTGGATAGGAATGATTAGTTGCACAGATGCTGTATTTTGAACTAGTCCATACTGAATTTTATACTTTTTTCATATGCATTTTGATAATTTGGCAAGATAAATTTTAACATCCATTCTATACTTCAACAGGAATGCAGTTCCTCCAGCATTCTTGCAGCTCCACTCAGATTTCTGTCATTATCTATAGGGGTTTTCCCATGCTTATCATTGCTTCTCAGCAGTAACTATGGGAACAGATTTTTCTCTTTGCCTAAGTTACACAAGATTATACAGCACAGTTTCTCTTGGAGGATAGGAGAAATAACTAATCCAAAAGCTGTTTATGGCATGACTCTGAAGTCTTCTTTTAGTTTTATTCAATCAAAGCACACTAGGACTGAAATCTCAGAAATGTTCACTGAGACACTGAGCTCGGAGAACTAATATCTCCCCCTGAGACTTCAATAACCTCAAAGCCAAAAACATGCCTAACTTATTTTCCAAAAAAATGTAGAAACTGGCCCTAATTACTAGAACTGTAAGTAACTCTTGAGAAGAAACTTGAAAAGAGTCTGCTGACTTTATGTATCAGATCTGCTGGAATGCTTAAGATTTAGATTTAAACATCTGCTTTTGAAAAACAAATGTGATGTTTTCCCTGCGTGGAAATACTTGTCATAAAATGTCATAGCTAATCAAGCATTTTTATAATGTCCCGTATCAAAGCAATAGTAAATTCAGTATTGTGTCTTCATCAGTGACAAAAGTTAAATGTTTCAGAAAACGGTACAAGAAACATGCTGTTCTCTGTGACTCCCTAATGCCAAGCTGTCTTAAACCCTGAAGCATGAGATTTTTGTATTCCTTTCACTAGTTCTTTTAAGAAAGAACCATTAATATTCTGAACACTTGGTCAGTCACAGAAATACATACTCCTACTTTTTAGTCCCTCTTGTATTTGTCACATATCTCTTTGGATTTCTCATTTTCCTGGTTTTTACAAATCTCTCATCTCTACATTACTAAGTCATGCCTTTAGTGAAATATTTCATACTGAACTAAATGGCAGCCTTGGGCTATCATAAAAGTCACTCCACAAATAAGTTCTCTGTATTCTTGTTGTTGTCTAAAAGACCCTTCCTACAAAAGCATATCCAGTCCTGTGGAGGCACAGGTAAGCCCTGGCTGGCAAAGGTGACACTAGCTGCAGGAAAGAAAGATATAGGATTAGAGCAACTGATTCTCTATAGAAAAAAATCTTCCATTCACAATGGTAAACAAGAACAGCAGCAGTTGGCAAACCCCCTCATACTAATTTCAATCCCAGCAATATTTACATTTTGTTCTGAAATACAAGTTGTGTTTCTGTGTACTTTGAAACAGATGCTGTGTCCTAAGAGTGGGTGAAGTGATGCTTACAAACATGATTGAGCTGTGCTTCATTTGTTCTAGTGTGCTAAGACAGATGGAACAGCACACTCCTGTGGTCTGAAGAGCACTGAAAATCTGAAGGTCCCCAATAATGAGCCAAATAATGGCCCCACATGTGCTTTGGTTTTGTCACATATATTCCTATGCTGGTGTCCAGGACCAAATATGTAAATCAACACTGCACTTTGTAATCTAAAGACATTCAGTGCTGTGAGTTACTAGTAACTTTTATTCCATCTTCATGGAAACAAGCAGGGATTTCATTTTAGCACCTTAACAATGACAACAAATGCAATGGCTGGCTGTGTATAAAGTACTATTTATCTATCAGTGCAAATCAAGAGAAAAAAGACATTACATTCACTATATAACAACAAAAGAAACATGGCAACGAGAAGTTGCAGGGAGGTGTTTATAAAATCGGTGGCTTTTTGACCTAGCATGTCAAAACACATTTATGTATGACCAGTTACCACATTTAAACTCATGATTCAGAGGTGAATGACTTAATATTTATTTAGATCATATTTAGGTGTCTAGTTAAGTATCATGTATATACAAGGTAAAGAAAAATAAACAAGGAACCAAAGAATCACAAAATGGTTTGGGTTGGAAGGGACCTTAAAGACTACACAGTTCCAACCCCACTGCTGTGGGCAGAGACACCTTTGACTAGACCAGGCTGCTCAAAGCCCCATCCAACCTGGCCTTCAACACTTCCAGGGGTGGAACACCTACAATTTCTCTGGGCAACCTACTGTCTCACCACTCTTCCAGTGAAGAATTTCTTCCTATATCTAATCTAAATCTACTCTCTTTCAGTATGAAGCCGTTTTCCCTTGTGCTATCACTACACATTTTTGTAAGAAGTCCCTCCCCAGCTCTCTTGTGGGCCCCATTAAATCCTGGAAGGCTGCTAGAAGCTTATCTCCAGGCCTAACCCCAACTCTCTCAATCTTTTTTCATCAGAGAGGTGCTCCAGCCCCCTGATCATCTTTGTGGCACTCCTCTGGACTCAATCCAACAGTTCCATGTCCTTCTTGTGTTGGAGGCCCCAGAGCTGAATGCAGTACTGAATGCAGGTCTGGAATTTTCATGGGCTCCTACCTCCAGGCTTTGCTGAGTAATTTCTTTACCCAAACATGCAACACTGGCTACATATCATAACTGGTAATGATTATAATTATTATTAATAAAACAGTGATTTTCACCCACAAGAAAATTAAACACTAAATGGACAAATGGCCATACTTGCCTGTGGCAAAGACAACATTCTTTGACACCAGTCTGTATTCCACGATAGAGAACTGAGGAAGTTCAATCCTCTCCACGCCAGTGACTGCGTTATCTCCACCTCTCCAGTAGAACTCTATGTCATCAGTTGTGTAGCCATCTGCAGGCAAAGCAGGAAAGTAAGTCAGAAATAACAGCAGAGTCAAACGCAGCTTCAAACATGCAGCTTGTCATTTGAGACAACAAAAAGAATTGGAACAGCTGGAGAGCTGTATGGTATTTTGCCTGTGGGAAGGTCTCCCAAATAGCTACACCATTACAGTCTGCCTGGGAATTTTAGGCAAAATACTCAGCTTCCTTTTTATGTTATCTTTTTTATCACTCTTACAATATTCACTAATGGTCACAGTGAGAAGAAAACACTATCCAGGACTTAAGACATCATATGCATTTAGAACTGAAATCAAGTGTATATTTACAATAATAATCAGCAGAAGAAGGCTGATTATTTAAATGAACACAGAGAAATATAACTGGGGCAGACCTTTTCCACTCACAGTAAACTGTGAGTTGCACCATTTCCACTAGCTTCCTCTAGTGGAGGACTACAGCTGAATATAGAATATATACTAGTATTTTCTGTATACAGCCCACAATTTCCAGCCAGTAGCAGAAATGGACCAGGTATTTCTGAAGTGCAAATACACATCTGAGCATTTCAATCCTAGGACATGACTAGGTGAAAAAGAGAATATTGTTCTTTTTGTAACACAATTTCAAATCACAAATGGGGTCAATCTGAAAGCCCTGGGGAGGTCCTGCAGCAAGTTGATCCATACATAATAAAGCATGCTGAAAGAAAATTATATCCCAGTGTTTGCTCTCTTGAAAATAAATCTGATAAAAATACAAATATTCATCTCTTGTGTTGAAGATAAGCATTCAGACACTACCTCTGCCAAGTCAGGCAGGAATACCAAATTACTTCATTCTGTCTTAACTTCATTTTTCTAGGATGTATTCATCTGTCTAGAAATGGATGACTCCTTATATTTTTTAATATGTCAAATAAACAGACAAACAAAAAATCCAAATGGTGATAATTACATGATTCAAACAGTGTTTATAGACACACGTGTAAATATTACACAGTTCTATAAAACAAAAAAACCCCAAACCCCTAGATCCGAACTAGATTTCACATGCATTCTCTTAGGTACGTACAGCTTTCTATTTCCAGAGTACAGTTTTGTTCATCTAATGGGTATCTTCTCAAGTCCATCATACAAGCTGCAGTGGTTGTGATTCTGAAATACAAGCATCAAATAGTTTTACCATACAGCCCGTAATCCAGATTTTGGTGATGGGGTTGTTTATCTTCCAAAGTGAAGACCCTCTGAAGAACAGCTTACAACAACTGAGAATCTGGTCTGCATTTTTACACTGAACAGCAGCCTAATAGAGCAGCAATTACACTGGCTTTCAATGGAACAACTCACTGTGAATTACCCTTATGCAACCAGTCCCTTTGGGGTTCAGTGGAACTCTCCTCATATGCAAATATTACATGAACATTTGCTGAGATTAAAAGATATGGCTTTATAACAGAAACCATGAAGTGAAAACAGTCTGCTACAAATGTCAAAATGATTACAGCTGCATGAATAACTGATTTCTTGGTTTAGTGGCAGGCCTAGAAAAAAAACCCCACAATGTTGAAAAAAAGTTTTAAATCCAGCAAAATGCTTTGTTTCAAAGTTAAGTATACTTCCCTAGTTTTTAAATGTAAAGAGGGTTTTGTTATGAAGCTCCATGTTGAATTTTAAGCTTTTTCTCCTCATATAACGATATACTTCCTCTCCTCTGTCTACTTAGCCATTTAGCATCCTAAGGATGGTTTTGCAAAACATCTCACTATTGATGAATCAGCATTATTCATCAACCTCTTGTATATCATGTGAGTCAACAATACACACGTGCAACCAGAACAACTGTCTTAACAGCTTCACACAGCGCTGTTACTTTAGTTTTTAATTAATGGATTTATATATTTGTACTAACTTTAGACAGATATAACCATATGCTCATAATTAATCTGCAGCATATTTTGATGTTTTTCTGAATCACAGCCTTCACCAAGGGTATGCATATTATTATGCATCATTGTTCTTATAATGGTTTCACATAAATTTTACATTTAAATTATCTTCTGAACCTGACTAGCTCCATTCCTTACTGATCCTTTTTAGATATAAACAAGACATGGACCTTGCACACAGTTTGTTCCTAAACAAATAATATTCTAGTTATAATTTATGCTAATAAATACAAGAGAGGATAATGCCTTAAATGTACCTCCAAAAGCTGGAACCCTCAATGTTAATGTTTTTTTCATGTGTTTTCTCTGAAGTTCCTTCTTCTACCCATTAACCTACTCAAATTACAGTCTTCTAATATGGTAATCTACTTTAAAATTCCAGGGCAATGTTTCAAGGGAAGAAAAGTAGTTAGGTGCCTCTCTTCACCTCTTTCATAGTAAAAAACCCTTTTTAGGTTTTTATTATGAATGTTGTATCCAATCTCAAAGAAGATGAAGGAAAGAATTCTTATCCTTAGTATATACGATCATTTTAGATGAATAACTACATAATGCCCAAAGAAAGGGATTAAGACCATTATTACTATCTCACAGGACAACAGAGGCCACCCTTCTCTGACTGACAAGGTGTTTTTGCACAAAATTGCACAGGGAGTGACAGTTTTATGAGCACAAATGCAATGAATGAGCTAGGAGAGGAAAAAGCTCAAGGATCTGTCACATCTTCTCACTTGTGTCCCTACCAGTAGCCAGTGAGAAAGGCACACACCTGATTTTTGTGCTTTCCAGCCTTACCTACAGCATGATCATGTCTTTGTCACTGTTGACTCCTCTGACTGTCCTCTGAATACTCTTTATGCTAGTCCCACAGGATTTCAAGTACCAAGTATTGTGTCACAAGAGGATACTTAGGTCAGCCTTCCTTCAAGCTGCTTCTGGGAATTGCTCTGGTTCCTCTGTTAACGTGAATTCCAGGGGGCTGGAACTGCTGTACAAACAGCAGTTCCTCAGTTGCTCTGCAGTTTAGGGAAACATCTCTGCAACCAACATTTGCAAATGCCCTTCTGGAACCCCAGGCAGGGTGCTAAGACACAGGGCCATTAACTATGGAGATAATTAATCATCTGGGTTGTTTAGCCTGGAGAAGAGAAGGTTCCAGGGGGATTTTACAGCAGCTTTCCAGTAGCAAAAAGATAAGCTACAAGAGAGCTGGAATAGGACTTTTTAGAAGGATGTGTAGTGATAGGACAAGGAGGAATAGCTGTGGAAGATTTAGATCAGATTTTAGGATGAAATTTTGACTTTCAGGGTGGTGAGGCACTGGAACAAGTTGCCCAGAGAAGTTGTGGATGCTCCACCCCTGGAAGTGTTGAAGGCAAGCCTGGACAGGGCTTTGAGCAACCTGACCTAATCAAAGGTGTCCCTGCCCATGGCAGGAGGGTTAGAATGAGATGATTTTCAAGGTCCTTTCCAACCCAAAGCTTTCTATGGTTCCTTGAAGGTCTCCTCAATATGATGACTAAGAGCAGCTCTAGCTAAGCATATAAAACTAGGATTAGCATACAGTCTTAGAGGAGAAAACTTACTTTTAAATCTGTGATCACTGATAAACAAGCAGTGATCACCTTAACAAAACCCTACTGATTGTGCAATGAAAGGATCTTGCTCCTGAATAAAATAACTGTGTTCAAAGTAAAACAACTAGGCATGCTTAGACATTATTGATATGAAGGTTCTCTCCCATGCTTTAGTAGATTCACCTACGCTAACCTAGGTGTCATGTGGGATCCTGCAGCAGAATCCACATGAGCTAAATTGTGACAAAAGGGAATGTGCTAGCAGACTCTTAACTATTATGTTGTATAACTAGCTTTAAAAGCCAGCCATACGGAACACAAATGATTAATTTTACAATATTGTAAAAAATTATACAGCTGGCAAACTTATATTCAACTTAATAATTGTATTGTGACTTTTTAAGGAATGTATTTTTATTTTGGTCTGTTCACATACTCTAGTGGTTTTGTGTCACAAGTTCCAGTACCAGGAATGGCACATTCTTGCTCAAAAATTTTTTTTACATTACAGAAAAATGTGTGTTTTTAGTTTAATAAATATCTACTAGAAAAGAAGATACAGCTAGAAATAGACAGAAACTGATTTACCTCATTTTCTCAAAGTAAGTTGAATACTCAAACGTCCCTCCCAAATGAACATTCAAGCAACCAAATTTAACTTGCAAATGTGCACTAAAAGCAAATATGAATGGCTCAGGCTTGTGCATGCTCCCAAGAAAAGCAGGTTTATTTTTTATGCCATGGGATGGTGCCTGACACAAGACAACAAGGTGTCAAGAACTCATCATCATGGCAGTGACAGAAATGATTACGAGCCAGACAAAGATGAAGCGGGACACAGACACAGGCACATACAATTAGGGTGAAAGCAATACACAAAGGAAATGTTTTTAATTGTTTATAATTTCCTACTCTGGTTTTCTTTCCTCTGGATATAGATGTTCTTACCCTTCACTGGTACTGTATTCCTGGGCTCACTGCCTTTGATTATACTGCCATATGTATAGGAAGCCCACCTGTGATGGCTGTGAGGTGTTGCATACAGAACTGACAGAAGGATATTTTATTTCCCCAAAAATTTTACAGTATGAATCATTCTAGGCAATACAGATACTTCATATGTGACTAGGTCACAGTCCTGACACCTTACTTTCTTGATACAGAAATACTTTCATCCAAAAAAGAATAGAAGTAAGCATGGTTCCCTTGTCGGACTGACAACAACTATGATGTGAGTCCTTTCATATAAAATACATCTATTCCTCCACTCCAGTTACTTTTAACATTTAACACTGTATTGCCTAGAAACAAGAAGTTTATGCATGAGAAACACACAAGTATTCAGACTCTATTTTTGATCCCCAGACTATAAATTAGTTATTTCCTCCTTAGTCTCTTATGAAAAAAAGCTGTTTTATCATCATTTGCCTTGCAGATTGTTCTGAAGAAGGTAGAGTAAATTCAACGTGTCACCTAAAGAAAAAAAATTCCCCAGAAATGGGCTGAACTTCAAAAACCTACTGTTCCATTCCCCCACTATCACAGACTTCTGCTGTGGTAGGAAAGTGCTTTCTCTAAAGTAGAGAAGAACCTTGGCTGACAGAAGGTCAAGTCTTTCAAAACTGTGATAAATCCTACATTGTTCAGAAGAGAACACACATCCAGTGTGGCCTTGGGATCACTTTCAATTATATATGTGTTGAGGAACTGCTTTGCTCTCTAGATGTTCTGTAATTGGTTGCAACCCTCCAAATTTTCACCTATCATTCTGAGTGACCCTGTACTTTGTGGCATATGAAACTCCAAGTTCTGGCCTCAACCCACATTGCCTCTGGACTGCAGCTTGAGCCCAATGCCATTGGGATGCTCTGAAGCCATAACAGAGGAAGTAGGGTAGGGATGGAACAACACAAAGCACAGGTCTTTAAATCAGCAGAGATAAGGCTCATATATTTGCTTCCTTTAGATCACAATGTCCTATATTTTGCCACAATTTAATTTAAACCACTGGAGCAAATGAATTAACCTGTTCAAAGAAAGCACTATTTTGATACTACTGGGTCTCCCATTAGGATTTTTGCTGGTGTAGTTAAGTTTATTAAGGGAAGGATACTTCAGCATTTCTAACCATAAACACTATGACAGAAAAGAAAACACAAGTAAAACCTAAAATAGGTATAAAGTAACACAATGTAAGGTCACTTTGTACCTCTGGTTTGAAATATAACAATTACAGTGGTGATTGAAGAAATCACTGGAAGTACTGGGTCATGATCTTAGCTGTGGCTGACTCCCCTCAACCAGGGCTACATCTGGCTTTTTTTTTTTTTTAAAGACTATGAACACATCAAGAGACAACATAACCACCCACATTCAACCTCACTGCCTGTATTTTGGACAGAATTTTCAGGTTTACAATTAATACGTGCCTTTCTGCTTTCTATAGCCAGTAGGCTTTTCAGATATGGTGACTGTACAGAAACAGATAAAACCTGACTGAAGGCGCTTCTGGCAAAATTAAGAAACATCGAGTGTGTCATTTGTTTTCTACCGGCATCTCTCAGAGTTACAGGGAAGGTTACATAATAAACTAACCAATGTTTGTAATAACCTTGCACCGGGAAGCAAACATCAACAACACATAACAGCAGTGATGAAATCCTCATCATGGAAGCACAGACCTGAGGCCGTAAAGCACCGTTCCGTCCGGGTGAAGGCGAATCATTCGATTCTTCACAGTAACGCCGTGCACAAATGATTTCTTGTCATTTAAGAAGTAAGTGTCAGGCACCCAAAGCTGATCTGCCACTCGGTTATCAAGCGTGAGGTTGAGAGGTATGCCAGCATAAGCCAGCCTCTTATCTCTCCAGTACTGTTGAAAATACATAGTCAAAGTGTAATCCTGGTGAGGAAGAAAAAAAAGGGAAGCACAACAGTCAACCATACTTTGTGTAACTAGGAGAATAATTTCCCTGTTGACAGCTTATTCTGCTGTTGATTAAATTTAAATTTAATATTTTTAAATGCCTAATAAAGATTAAGTATTTGTATCACTTAATTAATAGTTAATATAATTCAAGTACCATTCTAGACTAAAACGGCATTTCACCTCTTATGAAATTCAGTGGGTATCAGTATCTTTTGTCCTGCTTCTGCTTTTCTTTCATGTAGTTCCTCTGAAAACTACCCCAAATTATCATATTTAGCTGCTAACCTGGCTTCTTCACGTCGTAATAACACTATATTGAAATGCTTTGAAAGTCTTAGATGGTAGGCCTCATTCATTAGTTTTGAGGTATTATAAAACATTTTTTAAAAATGCCTGGGAACATTTTAAAGTTATGTACCAGAACAATGGAAAAAATAAATCACGTTCTAAGAGATCATAAGTACAGGCCATTAAAATTCTGATTTTCAAATTACAGAAGTGCTCTAAACAATAAAATTCTTCATGAGATTCTTCACAAAACACTGAGAAATTTATGTGGTCTCCAAACACATTTAAATATTTAGCAGCAGGTGTGCAAGCCACAGGATACCTGCACTGCATCTGGTTCTACAAGCTGGTGATGCAAAATCCCTCAGGCTTGCTGCTTGTTTGGGAAAAGGATGCTCAAGTTTTCTAAGCACGGCTGTTGGGAATGCGGAATAGTCCATTCTTGTAATGGGTTTCATGTGGAGACAATCCAATTCCAGGCACTGCTCCTGCCCTGTTTACCTCAAGTCCTATGGTCTTTCCTTGAAATCATATGAAAATTGAGCCTGCCTTTCATACTCAGAGTCTTTGCATTTTTGATTCAGTGATTCATTCTCTTTAATGAGGGAGCTGCTATGGTTTAAAGAAATCAAATTTAATTGCTTAGAAAAATAAATCATTATAGTTATCAAGGAAAAGCTGTTCCCATTTTAAGAAACTAATAGGAGACCTTTGAAAACAAAAGGGCCCAGTGATAGGAGAAAGGAGCCCACATGGAACTGCCTGGAAGGAATCTCATTACTCAAACCCCAAATCTGACATGACTGCTCGAGAGAATGAGCTCTAACCTTTTTGTCAGCAGCTTTCTTCAGTGGGACTAACAGTCCCTGCTCAGCAGTGAATGAGGTGCACGAGACACTGGATGCACCTGCCTCGCTCCCATTACCACATCACGAAGGCCACCTCTCTCCTCCTGTTCTCTGCAATCAGTTTTCTAACACTGATGCATTAGAACAAATATCCTCTACCTGCTCTGTTTGGCCTTAATCAAAGCTTGTTTCTATTATCATTCAAAACTTGTCTGTGCCTGGCTTCTACAATGGTTTGCACAGCAATGTCAAGAAATTTGGGATTATAAAAGTTGTGGACACAAGAACAGTACACCAAGAGCTCACTATGTGTAAATGCACAGTATAAGAACAAAATAATGCTAAAAAATGAAATAAAGAAAAGGGGTGGCACTGCACAGCATTGATAGAAGTGAGCTGGCCAGCACCAAAATATAAGAGAAGCACTACATCTGAACAAAAAAGAGTTTTACGTTAGCTTTCTTTCTCCTTTGTTTTGAGATAAAATATATATTAACATCTAATGAATGGAGTAATTAATTCGCTAAATAAAACATATGTAACAATACAAACAATAATAATCTGGCATTTTATTTTAAAATAACATTTACTATGTCAGGGAACAACTTTACAAGTTATGTGCAGAAACACAACTATCAACCATGCAAAACTTACTGTGTCTTGAATGAAAAAAGAACTTCCAAAACACATTCTCTAAGGTACAAATTTCACTAGTGCTTTCTCTATTAACCCTGCTCACTTCTTATATCATCTTAATTTTAAATTAAAAAAAAACCCTCAACACTCTATGTCTCTTAATGAATATGATTATATTGGCATTTTGTACATTTGGGCTCTGCCAGCCTCATGAACATGCTGACAGCAAGAATTAATATGAACCATGCTTGGCCACCACATTTTTTTCAATTTCCTCCAAAAAAAAAAGCAACAGCAAGCTTGTATTAGAACTGTACTGAAACCGCCTGGCTGTGCAAGGAGTGGTAAATGAGCAGGAAAGGCCAGTTCCTTAGGGTGGCTCTCCCCAAGTTACTCACAACCTGCAGAAACAAGGTCTTTTAAAACCCATACAGATATCTCTTCTCACTCTTTAATTAACTAATTTTCAAGACTTTGTTTCTATAAAGAAAGTTTTTCTCTAGTCTAGACCCCAGAGAAAATGCAAAAATAGTTTTAGTGTAGACTCAAAAATACGAACTAGATATTTGAGGTAAATGAGAAAATGAACTTTTACCACTCAGTAAGTAGTCTATAAAGTTTATTAAGGGCCACCTCCTTCCAGGGAGCTTATGATGACTAGTTCTGATACAGAGGTCAAGAGGGTAGATGTCTAAAGCTAGAAGAGATTCATACCACTACAGCTACGACATTAGGGTGCTATTGTATGTTGAAGACGATACAGAGCTGCCAGCTTCAGGGAATTCTAACTACTGCAAAGAGCAGGGGACAATTTTCTCAGCAGCAAAGACCTCTATAAAATGTATTTTATTCCCCCAAACAATACAATGCAACATTCAACATTTACCTCTCCAGATCCTCACAGTATTAAGACACTTCAGGTCAAGCATGGTAACAAAATCACTCAAAGCCCTGACAGGCAACAAACACAGTGCTTCTCAAGTACAGGTGAAATGTCCTCAAAATGGGAAAATCTCCCATGCACAGGCAACATGAACTTTCTTTGTGCATTTAAAGACCCTGAAACATCCTACAAGGATAAAGGACAGTGCTGGGCATCCTTGAATTTCTAGCATGGCAACAATGCCCCTAAAGTAAGGAAAAGCATCCAGAAAGGTGTGATGGCTGTTCTTTCATAGTTTTCCCTGGTCAAGGGGAGTGGAAAACACAATTTAAAAACCTCAAATAGTAGATAATGCCTTGGGTATTATCAAGACAAGATATTTAGACACAACAATAAAGAGGCTGATGTCACAACTTAAATAGTGTATAATACATCTGTTTTCTTTGTGTACGGCTTGTGATTTTAATACATCTTAAGCAGAATTACAGACTAACAAATATTGTATGTGCTAACCATGTACAAAGAAATTTTTGAGCATTTTCTACATGACATTTGTCTCTCCTGGAGAGAGCATACCATGCAGGAAACACAACTAACCCACTCGTACAAAGCCACTTCAGACAGATAATATACAGTGCCTAATGTACTGACTATAAGACTAATGAATGAAAAATGCTAATATGCTGTAATAGTAAAGCAAACAATTACTTGTTTTCTATTACAGAGCTTGTTATCTCTAGATTTTCTCTCCTGCACTCAATAACAGTGAAAGAAAAATTCTAAAATATAGTTTGATCATCAAAATAAAATTAACATAATTATAGCAGCAATAATGCTCTGAATTTGACTACCACTGTTTACTACCTTACTGTATTAGGTATCAGGGATATTATAAGTTTTCTATTAGCTGTAAAAATGTTCCTTCAAAGTGACTACTAGATAAACACTGCAATTAATAATTAAGATGGAATACTGTTAATATGGCAGCTAAGCAAAAGAAATTATTCATGCAAAATGAAAGAATAGATTGAAAATTACTGGAAATATTGGAAAAAAAATTCAAAAAAGAACTATTTCACTGCTTGGAAAGATAGCCTTGTGTCTACTTGAAATGTAGTTTCCTGATTTAAATTTACATTAGGATATAAATTCACATCCTTGTTTTCTTGACCAAAAGACAAATGTGATTATTACCATCAGTTTCTGTGGAGGCCTCTGGGCATATTAGGATGCCCTGGAAGAATGCCTCCTAGGCTTTGGCTTCTCCCATGGACGACCAAGGACCAGATGCCAGTTACCCCAGTTACACTCCCCCTGTTCGCCTTGTATGGCCATGTTCTGTATCCTACAACCCCATTAGTTTATGGCCCGTTGGCCGGCTCACCCGCCGGTTTGTCACATGATGTTAGGTTCTAGTAAGCTTCCCATTCTCTGTACCCACGTTGGTTTGTCCCCCTGCCCATCATCCCTGAACACGTTCCCTGTTGGGGAATGTGTCTCTGTTCCCACCTACCTTCTCCGTTCACTGGTCCCTGCCGCTTGCCTCCGCCCCCTCCATACCTGTATATAACCCTGGACTCTCCATTTTCCCTGGTTCTTTGTTACTGCCCTCTTCAGCACATGGGCCCAATAAACCAGGGCTGGAATACCGCACACAGGAACCCCTCCTGCCTCCGTAGCCGCATTCCCAGCGGCTGCGTGTGTGAGCGTGGGCAGCCCCCTCTGCCTGACGGGAGCGCCTTCCCCCAGGGAGACGCTCGCAGGAATGTTGTGCTGCCCAGCCACCCGAGCCATGCCACTACAAGTTTTCAGATTATTTAATTTTGTTGCATTAATAAACTCATTCAGTGGATAAAAAGATTTATTGAAAATCCATGTCTCAGTCTCTTTTGTAACTTCAGAGTTACAAAAACTTCCCTCACTTTCTACACAATTTCAAAAATTAGATATGGCTCCTGCAGTATAAAGAACTATTTCTGCACCATTGATGATTGAATTATTTTCTTCCCAATAAGCCCAAAGTGACTTGCAAAGCCAAACTCATGAAACCTACGCTTTGACAACATAGTTCTAAATCTGTCCCCCTACTATACGCAGAAGAAACCTGACAAATAGATGAGTGCACACATTAATTCACATACCTAAATAAGAATTTAATAAAGACCAATTCAGAAAGACTAATCATAAGAAATCAGAATTTACCAGCAATGCTACTCAGTTGTTTGAGATGATCACATAAACATTTTTCTCAGCATTCAAAATTTTCTAATAGCTTCAGCAACTTTCATATTAAAGAAAAATTTTATTAAAGAAAGAATTTAGAATCACAGAATCATTAATGTTGGAAAAGACCTCTGAGATCATTGAGTTCAACCACTGATCACCATGTTCAGCATCAAACCTTATCCCCACATGCCACATTTACAGGCTTTCTGAACACCTCCACCAGTGGTGATTCTACCCCTTCCCTGAGCAGCCTGTTGTAACCCTATCTGTTGTTGAGCCTATATTTTTGCATTATATTTTACTTGTTGATATTTTGGTTGTCCAATGTCTACACAACACTGTTTCTTACTTAATTACCAGAAAATGGAGAAAGCCACCAAAGTCTGTTGTTCTGCAAAACTTTTACAAGAAAACTGCCTGATCAGAATGTCTCTGGCAACAGATGTAGTTCCTCGGCAGCCTGAGTGAAGGAGACCAGAGCATGCACACAGACACACACACATCCACTCTAGTCCACCAAAGCATCTTCTTCTAACGTTTCTTGGCTTACCTGTTACTATCACCTCACCTATGAGATCCTGGTTTGGGCTTTTCTCTGACACTATCCAAAACCTCTACAATACTGACAGGTTGAAAACATAGCACATATTTTCCCAAGCATGTGGCTACCATACCCTTCTTTTAAGAAAATGCTAAAGCAGCTCAATCACACTGATTTCAGTGTGACCCTCCGTACATCCATGTTGTCTTGGTATCTTTTGTACCAAATTACCATTATCGTTTTTCCCTTCTACTGAAACACATAAGGATGGTTTTATAAACAGAATTATTTAGCCTCCAAGAACCCACTTGGTTCTACAAAACAATTTTACAAATAAACTTGTGATTGCATGGGCCTTTCCTGCCCCTCATACCCTTTTGCACCTTCACTGCTACCTCAGTGCCTTCTCCAAAGAGCCTGTTCCATCCATCCTTGGGTGCTCCGAGGAGGGTTGCCATACCAACCAGTGCTTGGCTTTCTGCAGGCAAAGAGAGCACAGTTGACATAGCAACCAGCCAAAGCAGCTTCTCCGCTGCCTTTCGGGCACAGGTGGTGGTCACTGCAGTGGAATTGAAGCTTCTCAGCAGGAATAAAGGGAGCAACCAGGCGCCCTCAGGGGTACTGCCCCATAACACCTTCCTGCCATGGCCAGTGGAGCTCACTCCTCAAAATCTGTGTATTGGCTTTTCTCACTCTGTTCCTCTGCCCACCCCAAACTGATGGGGATGCTTTCCCCTCCTCTTGGAGTGTTCTCTCATCCCAACATCAGAGGACACCAGCTGACAAGAAAGCAATTGCTTGGGATGAGCTTTGGTAAGTGAATATAAAGAAAGAACAAGTTCCTGCAAATATTAAAGTTCAGGGACATAAGACAACAGGAAGACAGTCTGGGCTATTTAATCCTGTGTTGTGGGTGAGGAGGCAAACTGAAACCACTACACCCTGACAGATGTGGCTGGGGGGAGAATACTTAAATATACCTTTTCTGATTCAGAGTATCATAGGCTTCTCAGTAATCAGGAATTTCTATTCCCAAAGGACTGACCAAAGGAAAACTAACACACACCTTTACACATCACAGTGCAAATACTGTGTAATAGTCTCTGACCCAGAGCAGAAAGCTAGCAAAAAGAAGTATGGTCTTACACTACATCACTGAAGAGGTGTCCAAAGAATTTGTGATAAATTACAATCAAAATCCACTTGCTGACAGACAAATAGAACAAAAAAATCAGTATCTGAGAGGTCCCTCCTAAGAAAGAGGAATAGAAATGTCAAATAGATAGATGCTGTACTTCTCAGAGATCAAGTCAGAAAAAATACCATCAAATATGCTTAAAAAAAAAAAGACCTACAAAAGAAAAATAATGCTAGGCTAAGTGATTCACTGAACTTGTTTCAAGAAGTATATTTTAGAGCCAACAAGGCCTCAAGAAAACAGGTACATTTAATTGCAATAATTGAAATCCTGCTAACAACATAGAGGGAAGAAAAAATCAACCTCTATCAGCTGTCAGCTGGTTCCCACAATTGAGGCAGCTGACCTTAGGGAGATGGGAACTGACAACTAATGGATTGTGCCTCCTACACAGTAGCAGGATGTGCCACGAGTGAGTTGGAGAAATGAGCTACTGCCCTAAAATCTTAAAGCTGTAGGATTACTTTTTTCAGTATGGAGATATGAAAAGAGGTTAAAAATCTGGGCTATACCAGGTACCCATTTTAGAGAATGAAGGACTTCTCACACTTCTACTTTGTTCTTTCTATAAATACATAATCTTATATCTTTCCTTTGCATTTCTTGAATTATCAATAAAAATCAGGAAGGAAAAACAAAACTCTAAGAAAGGCCTTTAAGTTGATATTATTTGTCATATTTATTCAGGCCTTCTTACTTCTTAGACTACTGAATGCATGAACTCTTTTGGTGTCTGTAAGGTGCTCCAGCACAGACTCTAAAGCTGGGCATACACAGATGTGTTTTAAATACTGTGACCATAAATACATAGCTCCATGCCCCTCTTACTTGCTGTGATTAAATGTGAAAAACATTCAAAAAATTTTCAGTAAACAGTATTTTACACCAAAATTCTACAGCCTTTTTGTCACCACAGAGTTGTAAAAAGACTTTTATAAGGCACTCCAGAACTTGAATATATTTTTGTGGACTCCAGCATCCACGAAAAAATCAAAACTATATTAATGAACAAAGACCTGAGGGATACATGCACTTGAACGAAAATGAAAATATGTATCTGTTCACATCCACAATTTTTGGCTAAAAAAAAAAAGAGTATTTACTCCACTGTGGGAAAAATTCTTAAATTTTCTCATCTCCCAACCTATCGATTTGCTGACTCTGGGAGCCAGCCAATCTCACTGGCACTGGAGCAGCAAGGCTGACACCCAAACTTCTACCTTCTGTCTGTGATTATCTGAAACAGCAGATATTCTTATAGGAAAACCCACTCAAGACAAACACAGTGAACAAAACACCCTTTGAGAAAGAGAGCAAGAACACATTAGCCATCAAATGCTTTAGCTATGCTAAACTTGACACATAATCTGTGTATTTTCAGTACCATGGCACACCCCAAAAAGGCCTGGAGGCTATCCCCACACCCTGCCCCAGGTCAGCCCCTGGGTCCATCAGCTCCTGCCCCACTGATGCCGCAGCAGGGCCAGTCTCCAGCTCCCACAGCCCAGCCCCAGCCAGCCCTGGGCCCACCGAGCTCAGCCCACCCGTGGGTTCATGACTCGTCCCCAACTCCAGGGTGGTGCCCATACCCAGGGCTGGGGCTGTCCTGGTGCCCTGCAGCTGCCCTGCTCTGGGTTGGGGGTGGGATGGGCCCTGCCTGCCTGCTGCCTTTCTGCCTTCCATGAGGATCCCCTGCCACTACAGACACCTTGACCACTGTGCCTCTTTATATGCAAGAGGGTAGTTCACTTGTACCAGGCTTTTATCTGCTCATTTCAGAGTAA
Organism: Chaetops frenatus; assembly: GCA_013400775.1. NCBI lineage: Eukaryota > Metazoa > Chordata > Aves > Passeriformes > Picathartidae > Chaetops > Chaetops frenatus. Next base: position 171,902 of record VZTR01022357.1, on the reverse strand, counting down.
GGAAATGAACTGGAAGAGACTTAGCCACGGTGGCTGAGGCTTGCAAAGGTGATGCCTGAACTACCCTCTGCTGCCTCCTCCCTTCCCTCCAGACGTGTCACTCACACTGCCAGCTTCTCTAACATCTTCCTTTCACTCCATCAGTAATGCAAAATCCAACTCTACGTCTTGCAGTAAAAAAATTAGGATGCATGCTAAGTCAATAGGAAAACATGGATTTACTAACAACTCATTACTGTGGGTAGGATAAACTCATCCCATGACATGACAATGCTGATAAAACTCAGCAAAGCACAAAATAAACTGATGGACAAAAACCCCCAAACGCTGCACCCAAGAGGAAATATTGCAAACATACATGATATTTAACAACCACACAAACTTCTTGCTGTACAGAGACCTGAGGAAGAAGTGGAAGAGAGCATGTACTTCTGACAGTGTTCTTTAAAGATCAGCTGAGAGTGATTTAAAAGGGAAATATCCTGCTGAAGGAGCATCTCCCCTCTTGCACGTGATCTGAACGCCCTGCAAAGAACTGCTAATAGCTTTTAGAAGGGAATCAAAATGTGCAATTGCAGCAAGAAAAAGGAGGAGAGTTTCAAACTACAATGCTGCCTAACTCCTTAAGCCACAAACAATATGGTCTCTAAAGGCAGGTATGTCCAGGAGTCTGTATCTACTTAGGATACTTAGAGCAAAACTGATCCTGTAGTGGATAATGGTTACTTTCCCCTTTGTGTGAACCTCATGAAGTTCCATAAGGCCAAGTGCAAGGTCCTGCATCTGCATCAGAGCAAACCCAAACACAAACACAGTCTGGATGGAGGATGGATTGAGAACAGCCCCAAGGAGGACTGGGGGGTGCTAGTGGCTGAGAACTGGGACATGGTCCAGCAATGTGCACTCACAGCAAAATTCTGCATACACATCTCTGCTAGGTGGACACACTGACTTCAAAGGCACACCTCAAATTCAGAAGCATAGGCAGAGACAAGTTATTTAAAGAAACAGAGCTGTCTTTCCCACAGGTACAGCCTATAACCACTGCTCCATTACTTACTTAATTCATCTACTATTGTCAAATATCTCAGAATCAGGAAGTGAATTTATGAGGCAAGAAATCATTTTCCCCACAAGGCCTTTGGGTGGACAAAATGTGTCTGAGTAAATCAGCATGAGCAAGGCACATTATATACCATTGCTTTCAGACAGAGATTAGTATTCTGCAGAGTCCCTCAGTTAGGATGATCAGGCGACCTCCCAAACACGAAAATTATATCCTTGACCATCTATCTACCTCTGCTCCTGCTCCAGCAGTGTCTTTCATGCTGGCTTCAGACAATGGCTAGGAATGGAGGGTTTAGACTCATCAGTAACTGGAAAAACTTTGTACAAAGTCTTTACAGAAAAAATGGGATTCAGATAAAGCTGCTGTAAGTAAAAACCAGGAAGGTCACCAAAGAAGGAGACTGAATTAAAGACTAGAGGAAACATAAACAGGTGCAGAAAATAATCTGGCTTGGGGATATATCATAGAGGGGTGAAATTAAAATAAACGTTTATATCCCTGAGAAGAAACATAGGACAAAAGTTCATAAAACTCATGTAGGACACAAATTAAGTTCATTCTGTGCCCAAAAATAAAATTTAAAGATAGCATAGAAAAATTAGCAACCAGATCAAATACATACATGTTACCATTGAAATGCTACAAGTTTTAAATTAGATAAAGGAACTAGGACGCTCAGTTTTAAGAGAGAATATTGATCTAAGAGGAGCATCAGAGACTTGATGGAAAGAAGGCAATTAGTGGAAACTACAAACTACATAGGCAAGAAAAAAAAGGATGTAGTGTATGTTAAAAAGTGCCTTGCATCAGATAATTGGTCTGAATGTTGCATATTGTGGATTAAGACACCAGGACTACATAAGTATTAGAAAAAGCTGTCACTCTCTAATCAGGATGACAGTGGTGTGAGTGAGGTACCAAGAGAGAATTAAAAGACAACAAGAAAACAAATTAGTAATCAGAAACTTCAATCACCCCCACATAGACTGGGTAAATGTCAGGTTGGGGTATGATGCAGAGACTAAATGACACCACAAATGACTGATTCATGGAGGAGCTTTTGCTAAAACCTGAAACAAGCCAAGATACCCCTGACTGGGTTCTGAACAATGTGCAAATCATGGGGCAAAATGCTGTGACAGAAATACTGCTCAATAACCCTGATGTAATTGGGAAATTCTCTTTTAAAACTGAGAAGATACTAAATTGACATAGAAATAGTATTTGATTTCAAAAAACAAATTGTATAAAAATGAGTCTGCTTGCTTCACAGTTGTAAAAAAGATTGTTTATAGTCATCATAATATGAACTTCTAAATATCGAAAGCAACTGTTGAGTAACAAACAAACCCCAGAATGTCTACTTTATTGGAACTAAAAAAATGTACTTCAAAAATAAGAAATCACATCCAAAGGAGAAGAAAAGCAAGATAAACCAAGACAAAACTGCCTAAGCATAATTTTTTAAAGGCATAGGCACTTACTATAAATCATCAAACTATATTAAAAGAAAGCCTTGTAAAACAAGAATGCAGTTCCTGCTGTAGATTAATAACAAGATATAAGACAAGAAACAGAGACCAGCAGACAGATTTCACAACAGTGGGAGGTCACTTGAAGACCTGAATATGGATTTGTGCAGGCCTCCATCACCCTTATGAATGTGACTGACAGGGGATGAACACTGAGGTACCTAGATTTGCTACATTTCTTCAAATAGTAAAAACGAGAGGTGTGAGTGTGAGTAGGTGCAGAAGGACATCAGCCTTCTGCATGCCTGAGTGATAAAACAGAAAAAAAAAATCAATGCTGATGCAAAGTATGGGGAAGAAACAAGAAACAGTCCTAACTATGGACTAATTGGTAGATTTTGATCTAACTATGGCCACTCAGGAAAAAATTATTGTGGTATTAGCCAGCATTTTTATGCATAAATCAGTTAATTATTCTGTAAAGTCAAAATAAGCAAACCTAATGACTATTTGGAAAAGAGTTAGAAAGGCCAGCTTGAATAGAGCTCTGATCTAGTGAGTGGCATCCCTGTACATGGTGGCAGCGTTGGAACCAGATGATCTTTACAGTCCCTTACAACACAAACCATTCCATGGTTTCTGAAAGTGCTAAAGAAAACAGGAAAACTCAGTGCACTGCATCATTTGAGTCTATTTACACATTGAATACTGAGTATAGTTCAGACCCCTGTCCCCACCAGGGCAGAGCATTATAAGGTACAAGGAACTGCAGCAAGGAAAATGAAAGGCAGAAAACTCCATATAAAACCAGACTAAACAAGCAAAGACTTTTCTGCCTACAAAAGAAGCAACTAAGAGATAAATTGCAGATATCTGTAATAATGTTGTGGACGAGGTCAACAGCTATTCAGTCCTCCTCACTTGTAAGAAACAGCAAAAGAAATTACCAGATGTTGGGCTCTAAACAAATGAAAGGATACTCTATTTTCACACATATGTATATTGATGTGCATGTTTAAACCAGGTGGTCCTTACCCACTGATGACACCAAAAATAAGCAGATGTCCCAGAAAACCTCTGAGAAGCTTCATAGTTGGATGCTGGAAGAATATTAGAGATATAACATAACTTAGTCTCACCCTTCTATGGGTGAGCATTCATTCTTCTATGCTAGAGCATTCATCATTGCCCACAGCAGGAAACTGAATACCAAGAAAGGCAGATTTCAGGTCTAACTTCATAAAGCCATTCTCATGTCTTTATCTTCTTGGAGTATGCTATGAAGTCATTTAGGACTCTGCAGTGTAGTTCAGGAGCTGATGTGACTGTCCTGTGGTGCTAATAAGCATTGCTGTCAGGGCTGACAACTTATCTTTCCCAGGGGAAAGGAAGTAGCAGTTGTAACCTGAAACACTTACAGAATTCCTTTTTGATTCAACTGCATATGAAAATTATTTTGAACATGAAATTTTTGCAAATAGCACAAATATGTCAATGTAGAATATTTTACTGCCTGTCAAAGTTCAGAAATTATTATAGAGTCACTTCTTTAATGATTTTGAATGATACTTGTATTCACTTTAATTTGTCTAGCATCTGCTCCTCGCAAATGTAAGCAGATGTGTCTAATTATTACCTTTTGATACTTGTATATGCATAGCATGAGTAAGATCATAAAGAAAACAGATTTTGTGAAGAGGAGGCAAAATGCCTTTGAAGCCAATGACATGGCAATGAATCAGATAGCTAAAATATCTGTTTTATAGTTGGGAAGTTGGCAAATAAACACAAGCAATACATCATTCCGAGTGAAAATATTGTTTGAAGATGACAGATACATATGTAAATTTAAATTAGGTTGGAGCTCGACATCAGTACTGTGTTCTTTCCAATTTAAGGTCACAGAATCATAGAATATGCTGAGTCAGAACAGACCTAGAATCATCGAAGTCCAGCTCCTGATGAGTTGATTGATGGGTGTAATATCCTTGACCTTATTTTTCAACTGTAACACCATTCACATTTTATTTGAGTGGGTTTTGCCTATTGAAGGATCTTAGATTAATTAAAACACCAGTTAAAGTGGTGCATTTAAAACACCAGTTAAAACGGTGCATTTACCCTTTTTAACACAACACAGCAATGACAGAGATTTCTGGTCTATGTCACGAGGCAGAAGTTTAACCACAAACCCCTTCCAGAACCGCTAACTCCACAGCTGCTTGTGCAGCTTCTCCACCTCCCTCACATACACCTATACTCTTGGATTTTGGGCCACTTGTGGACAGTGCAGCTCCTGGACAGGCTTCTGTGTGCAGGGACAAATTGCTGCGACCCAACAGGCTGCTGCCTTGCAGGCCCACAGGCAGGCAGTGCTGCTCACTGCTCTGCAAGGGAGTAGACGCCAGCCTTACGTCCGTGTTTCTGGCAGACCCCTGTCTGCCAAGTCCCTGGTGGGGCTGCTGCTCTCCATGGCACCACACCAGAGAGTCTGGAACCTTATGGGTCATAAAATGTACATCAGAAAGGGAGTGGGGTGGGCTTCTAGGGTGATACGGTCAGGAAAAGCTGAAATCTGACAACTGTTGCGAGAGCAGTGTAATCTCAAATCAAGAGGTCACACTATTCACACCAAATGCAAAGTGGGTTACATTATCTCACACCCAGTTCACGCCAGTAAAGGAGGAAATATTTTACGTTAAAGTATCCATTAAAACCACAGAAAAATTCTTTTAGCAGTTTAAATTTTAAGAATGCTTACTTCATTATTATGTCATCTGGTTTTACACACAGTATGCAGACAAAATGACTCTGCTTATGACCAAGTATCAAACTTTCTACATGAGACAAAACTTGTAAATAGTTCAAATTCTGCTAGATGAGAGAGATGTACCTAAAACCATATTGCAAGCCAATATCGATAAGTGGAGAAGCTAAACATAATTACTCCTCCACGTTAGTGTACTTTATCAAATTTGATTCTGTTTCTCTTTATGCAAACAAATACTTTTTCTCCACTATTGGCTACTTTTTGCGACAACTACTATAGTGTTTATCTTTTTCAAATTATATTTGCAATTATCAGCTACAAGCAGAAACATAATTATCAAATTATTAATTGTATAAAACAAGAACACAAAGTAGCCCTTATCTCAAACTCAGAAACTAAATTTAAATCTATGTGTCATATAACCCAGTTTTACATTATCTCTTTTACGTTTGTACAGGTTTATCTCACAAAGAATTCTTTCCTATATGACCAGCTGTTCTACAGGGTCCCAAATGCAGCAGCTCACCTTCAGAGTAAAGCTGCTGGATGCTGAGCACATTAAAACATCTGATGCTATACAGGGAAAAGAGATCTCAGAAATTTGGCTGTAATGACAGAAATGGATGCATTTGAAAAACATGGCTGATTGATTATCTTTTACAACTAACTGTAACAAATGTGTTTACACTAAAAAACGAACTGACTTTCTTTGAACTCAGACTGTTCCCCAGCTAAGTGATTTATTCTATGCTTAGAAAAAGGGCTTTGCTTGAGTTATTGATATATGCATTATCATTACAATAGCATGACATGGTAGACATATTGCAAATGGATTCATAAAGTGTGTCCCTGATTATATAATGACTGAATACAAATACAGAGAATTTATCTTTCCTACCAGGAGCACAGATTATACATGCATTTGTACGTGCAAGCATGCAGTCTTTCAATCCTGGTTCCATGCTACTGTATATGAGAGAGACATGCAATGTCTTTCTGTACCACTAACTCATCTTTTCAGTAACATGGCTCTCCTACCTAGGCTTTAAAAAGGTACTGTGTTATAGTCAACATTTCAAGAAAACTAATTTGTGATCATTCACAAGCCACCTGAAATACATGAAGGGTTGAAGCTATTGTTTCAAAACTTTTACCTGCGGCTATGAATTCTAGAAGGCTAATTTAATTAGAAATTATTTCTAAAATATCACTAGGCAAAATTTCTTTTTTGGAGAAGAACTTATTTTACATACTTCAAGTTCTCAAAATCAATTGACATTTCTTTGCAGGAATGGTCTTCAAAAGTCTACAAAATGCAATGTCATTTGGGTGTTTCCATTACAGACAATGACAAATTATATTGAAAACTGTGAAAAATTAGCCCTTGCTTTTCATAAGACTAAAATTTCCTTGCCTGTCATAGTTTGGGGTACTTTTCAGTTACTCTACTAAGTTAAGCTCTCAGTCAGAGGGAGTGAAATTATTTGAAATTGGGGAAGAGGAAAGTTGTGTGCCCAGGGACTGTAAACAATAAGAACAGCTGGTTAGTCAGTAGAAATCATAGATGATGAAGCTGGGTATTTTGGGCAGTTACAAGAGCACTAGGAGTTATCAGTGAAATGCATATGTGAAAGATGCTACTGTAATCCTAGCGTGCAGCAGGCGACTGAAGTGTCACTGCACAAGGTATCAGTTAAAATTTCCTCTACAATACACTGGAAAGTTCTGGTCACCTTTCTTCAAAAACTTCAGCTGGGAAAGGTGCAGTGGAAGGGCTAATGAAAGCCCAAGGGAGGAGAGAACCTGCCTTCTGCATAAAACACGAGCTTGTTTAGCTCAGTGACATGAAAAATGGAGTGTATGGTGACTCCATCTGCACACTACAGACACTGTTTTCTTTCAAACTGAGTAGCAGGAGATGGAGAGACCATGTGCATCCACATCTTAGCAAAACACACTGTCAGGATGTATCTGTTTTGTTTACTTTGATTATAAGGAAGGAAATACTCCTTGTTCAGATGTAATCAAAGACAGTATACAATTGATTGCCTCAAGAACCACCCAGACACAGTTCTTCAACATTTAGCATTAGCCTCTCACAGAAAGTTCTAAAAATTTCCAACGTTTATAAAAAAATAACCAACAGGTCTTTTTCTTTTTTTAAAAGGTATTAAGGTGCAGTTAGGATGTAGGCTACTAAACTACCTATGATCTTGAACTCCTTACCAAGGTTCTCTGCAAACAAATTGTTCAAATTTTAATGGGAATTCATTAGAATAATGTAATCAGATTTTTTTCTTATTTATTAGGAAAAAAAAAACCCATTAATTAAATTAAGAGGCACCAGTTGCCTAATTAATGTTGATCTGATTTGTTGGTTGCTGTCACTGATTGCTACTTACGAAAGATGCAAGTTGTTTATTTTAGATGATGTATAGTGTTAAAACCAGAAAATCTGAACTAAACCAGAAGTTGTGGGACTTGTCCAAGCACACTTAGGGCTAAAGCCACAAAGCTACTTATGTATAGCACTCCTGTTCAAGTCTGTACTTCACACTGCAGACACACATGCATTTGGAAACCAAGACACAGTTCTCAAGAGCAGTGAAACCGTGTGCACAGTCTGCTGATACTGGAGGGATGCAGCCTGTGGAGACACCACCAGGCTGATGGGCTGCCTGACCAAAAAGTGACATAAAGGCTCAGGAATATGAGAAAGGGAGACAAAACCACACTTTGAGGGTGCAGTTTGAGCAGCCTGGTGAGTCGGGAGACAGGAGCTGCAGCCCTTTGTGCTCTTGTGACTTGAACTGTGGCGTTTCCTAGGACTGGTCTAATGCCCCAGTACCAGGATCCAAATGTGACTGATATACAAGAAAGAGCTCATGAGAGGCTGATGAAGAAAGAAGACACTAAGCGGGGCTAACACTCTTCTTTGGCATCCCAACACCTTGCGAATGCAGGGTGTAAGTTATAATGGAGGTATAAGCAGTTTCTGCTTTCAAACTGTTTCTACATCATCATGTTAGGATGATGTTTTATTTTAAGTATGCTTTTTCTGAGATTGAAGGGTTATGCTTACTTTTGACTGAAAGGAAGCATTACATGGAGAGAGTATTGACTAAAACCTGGAACAACAGTGATTTTGCACAGCTTACACTCAGATAGAGTTAGTCTCACACTTAGGATGAAAGGACATTCATAGCTTTAATGAAGACCTCCAGCATGTCCATGCCCAGATAAGCATTCTCTAGAACACAGACACAGCAGAAGAGCTGCCCATTTTAAATTGTTTCTATCGTGTGATTCAGATTCTGGACTGAGCTCGGACACACAATTTACAGATAATGGGCCAGATTTAGCTAATGTGATGCTGTTAGAACTGTACAGGTTCTGATGGGGTTGTACTCCTGTGTAAAGGAGATGTTAATTTCTCCTAGTAAACAATAAAATAATGATTCATGAGTAGAATGGTATGATGCAAGACTAAATACAAGCCAAAACTGAACATGTTTGCTTCCCTTCCTTCAGGGCAAACACTAGCTTATTCTGTTGTTTTCTGCCTGCTAGACATTTCTTCCTCCTTCTATAAACTGTGTTTCTGCTCAGGCAAATTCTTCATTTATTGATTCTTTTCTTTTTAGTATTCAACCTACAGTCAACCATTATATGGTCTATGTCACTGGAGCTTCATCCTTTTTGCCATGTTTTTGTTTCTGAGTATATCTAATTTGATCTGTGCTTTTAAATTAATTTCTTCTTCCATGGAAATCATATTTCTTCCTCTAGATGTATTCCCCCATACTTGTTTCTGACACTATGTGCTTTTTAGATTACCTTCGCTACAGTATTATCAGACCTGAGCAACAGATTCCTCCTTATTTCTCCACTGTGGATTTAATCTGAATTCACACAGATATAAGGGTGCAGAAACTGAAACAGAACATTTTAAGGTGCTGGGATCAATCTTGTTCCACAAGCCAGTACTTGTGTTTATGTGAATGTGTTTTAATAAATATTTCTCTTCCTTCTGCAAGGGCTGTGAATAACAAGCAGTCATGGAATTCTGCAGGGGTGGTCTTAGAAATTTTGCTGGTTGCTGTTTGCTGGCTTTTGCCATTCTTCTGTCCATCAACTGTGTTTATTCACTGTTAGATGTAACCATTTTAATCTCACTAATCTAAACCTCTCTAAAACACATAGGTAGTAAATATAACTCCCTGCCTTGGAAAAAAATCCAGATCTTTGAAGTCACCTAAAAACTAACATTTTATCAATATGCTCAGGTTTTTACATATATTCTGAGCTACCCGGACTCAGGTTTATCAGGACCATAAATTCAACAGACTGAAGGAAGAGGAAAGTTAGAAGACTTCTGAAGTTCAACCAGAAGTATTCTGCATTTTGTTCTAAGATTTACATGCAGGTAAAAAAGGTAAATGGCTACTGATCCCTCTTTTTCTGGCAGCTTCCATGGGCTGATACTGCTGTGTGTTTTAATGCTGAATTACAGGAGGAGGAGTATTCACTGGTTCATTCAGGTCTCACCATCTGGATATTTATGCATACAGCATTAAGGAAATGGCACTTAGTAGCTTGGAGACTATAAATTATATAGATTTCAAACCAGTCCCTCCAAAGGATCTCAGGATAACTGTTGAGAAAAATTAAAACATTCATTAGCAAGGAATGAATCACAGCAGATTGCAACCAAACTAATCTGATGCAGTCACTGCATTTCCTTATTTTTCGCCTTCATAAACAATGTATATCACAACTTTCACAGGATGCTAAACTTCCTTCAGATGGATTAGCCAAACTATTTCTAAGCAATTTTTAAAAAAATACCTTCTAAAAATAAGTAATTCTATTCTGAATATAGCACCGTTACTGAACATTTTGTTCTTTTAGTCTTCATATGTTGCATCTTTACTGATCAATTCATTCTTTACTGAACATTTTATCCTTTTACTCTTCATCTGCAAGGAAAAAGTTGACACCTTTTACTCAAAATATACTAAAATATTCTGGGGTGTACACATTTTCCCTTCACTGATCGCTTTAAGTGTGAAGTTGTTACCAGAAAGTTTTAATCAGCAATCTTGGTCCAGCAAGTTCTAAACTACAAAGCAAATTCCAACAGTCTTTGCTGTTTTCTGTCTCAGAAGAAAACTGGAACAATCATAAAACCATAAAAATTCAGCCCTAACGTGTTAAACCTGCAGTGCAGTTTTTATTAGGGCCTCCAACCACAATGATGAAATCCCATTCATTTTGTGTAGCTGTCACTGCACAGGAAGAAACAGCTTTGCAGAAAACACCACAACTGATTTGCACCCGTTTGCACATGTACAATTTAGTTACAGTCTAGAAATAATCCAAGCAGCAGAGATGGAAACTGTTTGGAAAAAAAAATGTTCTGTCGCAATGAAGTCAGGCTGGCTTGAGGGGTTGTGCTCTCTCTTGTTTGGCAATGCAAGATGCAAATCTTTTGATTATCTATTGCTGTCACATGACACACTAGCTGATAGATATTAAACCAGTATAAATGAAAGCAACACAGAGCGACACCCATATGCAATAGATATGGACCCTAAAAATATTTATGTCATATATTTTCACTGAAGCTGGAGGAAATAAACCCAAACTCTAGTGCACTTTCCTTAGGAAGCCAGGCAAGTATTTCAGTCAAATGGACATACAGTATTTTTGCAGGTATGCTTTTCACTAGAGAATCCAGACTTCCAATAAAAGAACAAAAATAGATGCAACACTAGGAGGGCAGCACCTTTCACATGATTCAGTTAGGCAAGAAAAGGTATGTGTCATACCAGTGCCAGAAACAATTTGAAAATGCAGAAGTTGGAAAATTAGTGTCTTCATAAATACACATATGAAAAGCAAAAAGGACCAAAGTAAAAATCACAGAATCACTCAATGGTTCGGGTTGGAAGGAACTTAAAGACTATCTAATTCCAACAGCCCTCACCATGGGACACCTTCCACTGTGTCCCATGATCAGGCTGCTCGAAGCCCCATCCAGCATAGCCTTTAACACTTACAGGACGTGGCATCGACAGCTTCTCTTGGCAACCTGTTCCAGTGCCTCAGCACCCTCAGAGGAAAGAATTTCTTCCTTATATTTAATATAAATCTACCCTCTTTCAGTTTGAAGCCACTCCCCCTGGTCCTGTCACTACACACCCTTGTACAAAGTCCCTCTCCAGCACTCTAGTGGGCCGCTTTAGGTACTGGAAGGGGCCATAAAGTCTCCCTGAACCCTTCTCCAGGCTAAATAGTCCCAACTCTCTCAGCTTTACTCCACAGGAGAGATGCTCCATCCCTCTGACCACTTTTGTGACCTTCCTCTGAACTCCTCCCAACAGAGTCCCTGTCTCTCCTGTAGTGGTGACCTCAGAGCTGGATGCAGCACTCCAGGTGGGGTCTCATGTGGCAGAGGTGGAAAATCACCTCCCTTGACCTGCCAGTCACACTGCTTTTGATGGAGCCCAGGATATGATGTGCCAGTCCCAACAGTGACCCTTGAGGAATGTCACTGGGACATTGGGCAGCTGAGTGAGACCATCCAGACAATTCCTCATCCACTGAGTGGTCCACCTATCAAATCCATGTCTTACCAGTTTAGAGATGAGGAGCTCATGTGGGACAAAGTCAAATGCTTTTCCAGGCTTACACTATCACTTGCACTATCAGTGGGGAGACCTCTGCATGGGCAGTCCTGGGAGAAAGCCAAGACCCAGGGATGGGATTCTGGGTGGAGTGCTTATGACCTACTTATTTCTGAACACAAGGGAGGTTTCTCTTATATCTGCACAGTGTGACCAGGAAAACAAGACTTTTCAAATACTCTTGCTTTTGTGTGTTTCCCTTGTAAACAAACACCATTGCAAGACCAAGCAACACCAAACACACTCATTTCCTTTTCTCACCAAAAAGGTAACAAGATTCCAGTATGCGATCACTCTGCACGAATATCAGCACAGTAATATCCAAATGTGCTGCTACAGTTGTAATGATTAATTAACTAATATTCACAAAACCAATTTCATTATTTAGCATTTACGAAATTGATTCTGTCTGGAATACACATTACGAAGCATCAGACAAATGGAGAAGATAAAAGGAAACCTGTGCAGAGGCTGTTCATATATTAATGTATTTTAATATGCTTGAAATAATTTTTCAGAAAAGCTCTACTTTTCACTTCAAATGTTGAGACATAAGCCCCTGTTTAAGTAGAGATAATTGACACCCTGTGGATGCAGAACAGAGAGTGTTTTACTTTGTACATAAAATATTTTTTAAAAAAGGTAAACAAAGGAATTCCTAAGTACCTGTGTATTGAACTCAAGGGCTGAGTCAGCTCATTCCTAGAACTATGCTACCACTTCAGTGCTTTCCATTCAGTAAAACATCAGTCCACAACAACTGGAGTATGTGGTTAAAAAGACGAGATTTGTTCATTTCCTGCTCATAGAAAATTTATTATCTTATTAAATAAAATTAGTTTAAAAAACAAGTTGTCTGCTTAAGAAATAGCAAACATCTTCAGCTTAATGCCTTCGCTGGGGGTAGCAGGTGAAAACACCTCTTTTTTTTCAGAATCAGTGACTGCCATTTCAGGCTGCAAAAAATAGAAAGCAGTAAAATGTCAGCTGACACAATGAATATCTGTATAAAAGCAATGATACAACTTGGCCAAAGCTAGGGAGATGTATGTGATAGCTGAGGGGCAGTAGAGCTGTCAGCCTGCTATGCAGATTTTATTGTATTTCTTATTAAAAACCAAAACCACCATTTATATTGTGCACTACAGATACAAGATTTTTTGCATTTGTTAGTGCCTACCTTTCTATCAGCACATTTACTTTGTCACTGATATAAATCTGAAGTATTACTAGCCACAGAATAAAGGTATGCAACAGGATGTAGACTTCATTAACTGGCATCTGCTTGTACACTTGTTCAATTACATCAGGTCAATACAAGTGTTAAAGCAAACTTGATCAAAAAGTAATCTTATTTACTTAGATAAACAAAATAATTGCATTAAACAAACTACAGCATCTGCCAAATTTCTATTATGTCAGTTTTAGTGAAGAAGCAATCCCAAACTCCATGGGCAGCCACTCCAGTGCTTCTGAGAATATTTGACCTACGCAAGTGTACATAATTTGCATCCCCATAAACATGAGAAAAACACATTTCTTTCTTACATCTGTCCTCTTTTGGTAGTTTTGGACTATTATGTGACCTCTCTCTACCAATATAATCTGGCTGGCACTAATTCAAAGAGTTTGTTCCTGCCAAATAGTTTTTCCTGTGACAAAAACGCTTCCTACTTCTCCTTCTGTACTCCCACATGTATTTACATCCATCTTTGATGGCCTGTGGACTGCCAGGCCTTAGCAAACACTCAAGAAAGTCTGAAGAAAATAAACTGTTTTAGCTGCAGGAAAACTAATTCAGAATGTTTTTATTGTCTTAGAAAATATGTTAATATGCATCCTGTCCACTGCAGTTGGTTTGCTGTTGTTGCTCTCAATGGCAGTACATAAAGACCATGAACTCACAAAAAACAGGACAAAGATTAAAAGAGTATCTAAATGTCAAATAACTTAGGTAAACTGGGGTCATCAGTAAAGACCATGGTGAAACCAAAATGTATTTTCCTGGTACACAATGCTGATGTGACAACAGATAAGAAGAGTGAGACTAGTAGTAAACTATGTAAACCACTTCCTACTGATACCAGTACAAGCCTTTCCTTTGGTTTTTACAAAACAAATGCCATCATATAAAAACAAGATGGAAAATCAGTGGCAATGTAGGAGACTTTATTCCCTTTATTACTCTTAATGAAGTGACAGAACAAAAAATTATAAACGAAAATAAGAAGAAAATTCTACCCAACAGACACTGTTAACTTATACTGTGTAAGAATTTAATATAAATGCAGCTAGATCTATAATTCTTCTAGTTTTGCTTTGATGTTCGTGTGTACATATTGCTTGAAAGAATATATAAATAAAAGCATAATATTTTTTCCTGAAATCTGTAAAGTAGTCATGAAAGCACATTTGTTTTGAAATACAACTATTACAAAGATGAGAAAGTCTATTCGAATCTAGGACTGTAAACACTGATTATGAGACAAATTAACCTAGAAAAACTTTGACTTCTTTCACAAACAGTACTTATTTTAGGATCTCATAAGATTTTTTTCAGTCACTCTTCACAAAATTATTCCAGTCCACAGTATACTGTCTTTCAGTGTGTTACTTATAGCTCATTTAATGCCCAAGGTTTTGCTTTCTCAGAGTGCCCAGAATCTGGCACTCAAACACCAGTTTGTGACCTTGTAATACAGTAACCCATCTCACATCTTTTATGAAAGAGAACAGTTGACTCTACTGGATATTTGACATAAGAACACTGAACATTTGGCAATTTCAGACAACCGGAGGAAGACACCATTTTCTGAACCATCTAGTAGCGTGCTGACTAAAACAGCTCAAGTCTTCCCATTCCAAGGCATGACTTCTTTTTCCTTTACTCTTGACTTTTTCATCTCTCCTCCCCTTCCCTAACATCTGCTTTTTTTATGCCAGCCTTTCCCTTCTCTTTTTTCCTTTTTTCTTTTAGAAAATAGCAACATTCTTCATTCGAACCACTATGTAGCAAAGGCAATGAAAAGAAATTCAAGTGAATGTTGGATGACAACAGGAATGGTACCCTTGAGCTCACCCAGGATGCTCTTGCTGTATTTTAGTGCTAGTCTATCACACTCTTAATTCTCCAGCTCTGGTTTCCTCCTGAGCAGAAATGCACACAACCATTTCTCAGCAGGAAGATGTGATTGCGTATTTCAGTTCCAGCTTCCATATTCTGAACACTTGTGATTACTGAAAAACTCTTTCACTGCCAATAATACCATACATTGCTGGACATTAAAGAGGCAAAAGTTTCTAAAGAAAGAAATACTACATGCTATAATAAACATCTGAAATGAAGCCAGTCTTGTATTTTGTTTTATGAACAGTGATTCTAGGTACAGACTATTCGAAAACCACATTTTCTTTTTGATGAATGACAGGAACAAGAAAAAGAAAACCACTATTAATTCTTCAGAGAGCATTCAAGTTCTTAGTCCTAGGGTCAGGCTGCTGTGTTTTAAGCCCTTACATGAATGAGATATGTAATTGCCTCAGGCCAGTGGAGAAGAATGTTTAGATCTTAGACAAGTTGAAGCCTCTGGAGGGGCACTTCCCTTTCCACTGACTGCATATGCAACCTAGGACAAATGCACTCATAATTTAGTTGTCTCCTATCAACCCCAATACAGATTTCATAGGCAAGTTACTCAACCTGGACGACTAATTAGGGCTGAAACAAAGCCATCTCTGAACTAAATACTGCAGAATCTGAATCAAACATCTATTGCAAATGAAGTTTTAGATTTGCTATTCCAATTTGCACTACATAATTGCAAGCAACTATTGCCCGTTTCAGCTCGTCCTTACATTTCTAGAGCTCAAGAGTTGATATTTGTTTGTAATAGGCTTAGAAAAAAGCTTTACATTTCACTTTCCTGCTGCATCTAAATGTTCTGTTACAGGAAGGATTGTCTACTTACCCCTCAGAAAAGTAAACAAATAACTAACCTCTTCAAGTACAGCATATGCCTCTATAAATATTTCACCACACATTTTATTGTAGAAATAAAGCAAGAAATAACACACCCACTTCCGCTAGAATTGATTCTGGCACTTACACTTGCCAGACAGACTCAAAGACTACTGGACAAGTATTGGTGTGTGGCTGTCATCTTACAAATACACTTTAAATTCTAATCCAAAAGTTATAAATAAATCATTTCTATTTACAAGCCCTAGCTTAATTTTGTTAGACTATCTAAAGCTGTAATTTAATATTTATTAGAAAAGCTTTTTTGTTTGGTTGGATTTTTTTCCTTTACTGAAAGGAAAAAGGGGGTAAGTGCACAAAGATGGATCATAGAATCATTCAGGGTGGTAAAGATCTCCAAGATCATTGAGTTCAACCTTTGGCCAATAACCACCTTGTCAACTAGACCATGGCATGAAGTCCCACATTGTTTCTTGAACACCTTCACAGACAGTGACTTCACCTCTTCCCAGGCAGTCTGTTTCGATGTCTGACCACCCTTTCTGTAAAGAAATACTTCCTGATGTCCAATCTAAATCTCCCTTGGTGCAGCTTGAGGTTATGTCATCTCACCCTGAAACTGGTTGCCTGGAAGAAGAGCCTGACCCCCACCTGGCTATGACTTCCTTTCAGGAAGCTGTAGAAATGATAAGGTCCCCTCTGAGCTTCCTTTTGTCTAGGCTAAATAATCCCAGCTACCTCAGCTGCTCCTCATAGGATTTACCCTCTAGACCCCTCACCAACTCCACTGCCCTTCTCTGGACACACTTCCAGCACCTCAATATTCTGCTTTAATTGAGAGGCCCAGAATGGAATATGGGATTCAAGGTGTGGCCTCACCAGTGATGAGTAGGTCAGGGCTTGTCACTGCTCTGGTCCTGCTGGCCACACTGTTGCTGACACAGGCCAGGATGCCACTGGCCTTCTTGGCCACATGGGCACACTTTGGCTCATGTTCAGTGGCTGTGGACCAGCACCCCCAGGACATTTTTCGCTGAGCCATTTTCCAGGCTAAAATAATTAACATTAGAAAACAAATTTTGACTCATTATCAGACCCTAAGCCCAACCTAGCTTTATTCTTATTTCCACAGAGAAATTAAATCTTGTTCTAGAGAAATTATTAATCATAAGCAAGTATTTCCATATCAGAAGCATAACATGGGGAAAAATCAGTCTGCCAAGAGATTTATTAAAATAGGTGTAAATATAGTGAGGTGACTGGATCCCTGACACTAAAATTCATCCTTCTGGAGCCTGCTTCATTTCTGTGCTCTGCTCTGGCAGATCTTGGTGTTATCTACTTTTGTGCTTCACAACACCCTGTAGTAATCCCTTTGGTACCTGTGAGCAGGGTTTGGTTACCAAGACATACAAAACTATTCCTCTTGGATAGCTAAAATTTCTGCACAAGGCTGCAGATGGGACACATAACCATCAGATGAGCCTGGAACTCTACTTCTGGAACTGTATCTGGATGCCAGACGGAGTACTTGCAACACCCAAAGGGACACTGACAAGGGATACTGGCTACTTGTGATTGAGCCAAGGATCCTGAAACTCCCAACTACAAAATTAACACAGATTTAAAGAAAAAAAAAAAAAAAGAAATTCTGATGCTAAACAAATTTCATGTCTCCTGTGTATATTCTCCCACTTATTCTTCTATTTTGCTAACTAAGCTGTAGAAGCAGCCCCATGCCACTTCATTTCTTCTCTATAAATGAGTAAAAAAAAAATATATAAATGATGACAAGAAATACCTAATTGATTCAACTCCTTTTCAGCCCCTGTCTGTGATGTTCATTTCCAACTTTTACAGCCAGACAACCCAAGAGTACCTTACCTGAATGGGAATTTCAACCCTCAAAGCTGCAAAAATCTCCAGACAAACAATGTATAACAAAATATGCCCTGGCAGTAGAAACATTCACTTTCCTGAATAGCTCATTGCCAAAGTCTTCAAAGAGAGCAGGATTTTTACCTTGAGTAAGTGACATATCAGTTCTTAATATATCTATATGTACAGGAAATAACTATATAGAAACAGTATCTTCAAGGCATTTTCTTGATGCTATAGAATTTGTCCTTTAGAATTATATGCCTGGCACCTGTGCTTCTGGTTCAAGCACTCCAGTTTTTCCAACGTACAAAGGGGAATAAAAATATAATTTAATTACACTACTATTTCAGTTTCTACCTATTATATGACCTAAAATGATAAAATGTGTAAGTTTTAGTATTCAAGTGTATGTATATCTGGAGAATAGAAGAATGTTTATACTTTATTCTAATCTCCTGTGTTCAGAAGTAATCTTTGAAAATTCACAAAACAGTCAGCAAGAAAAGCAGGGAAAGATTCAGCTATTCTCACTGTATCTACATCAAATTAATTAAGCAAATTAATAGTAGAAATGTATCTGTCAGACAGCAGTCGTTTTACAGTCATTAAAACTCAAGGTAAGAAATATTGGATGGAGAGTAGAAGAGCAGTAACATAAATGCCTTTAAACAGAAAGGCAAAATCATACTCCATGCAAATTGTTGTTCAACTAAGGCAATTTTACGTATTTTAACACTTTTTACTATACTTATAAAAGAGCTGTTGAACAAAGTTTTGGAATTTCAAAAAGGCAACATGATTTAGTTCTGGGACAAAGCAGACCAATTCTGTATCATTTGTGTGCATTCTCTTGAATAAATCCAGTGAGGAGAAATAAAAATAAGCCCATCCTATGAGAGTGTCCATTAGAAATTGGGAGAAGACATTCCTGCCATTCCATTGTATGTTTTCTGGGGAAATTTTATCAGGATAAATGTACTGGAAGGATACCTCTGTGTGGAGGTAGACAAACAGGAAAGAGGCCCACGGCAAAACCATAGTACAGACCTTCCAAGAGACTGGCTTGAAACAGGTTCAGCAATGAGCTGGCTTCTGCTGATGGCTGACAAAAGATTGAGAGACAGAAAGAGGGAAGGAGCAAAGGAAGGCAGGAGCTTTGGATATGACTCAAGCCACTGTAACCAAAGAACTCAGAACATTCCAGAGGGAAATCTTAAAAGGCTGCAAGTAATTTAAGCCCTGTGGATGTAGGCTGATTTGGGTGACAAGCTGAAAATAATGCTGCCCAGTTTGGTGCAGCCACAGTAGAGCTACTGCTGTACAACACTACCTATGTTTGGTACAGGTAAGGGGAGCTTTTACTGGTTCTCTGGAGAGACCAAGGACTTTGAGCAAGTAGCTCTATCTGAAAAGGAACTATGAATGTTTAAGCATTGGATGTATACAGTGCAGTCCTAAAAAAGCCCCAAAGGCAAGCCGTACATCCACCTGACTGCTCCCAAGCTTCTGCTCCTTGCACAGGGTTCCCAGGCTGTCCTGCAGGGCACAGAAAGGGCTGGCAGACAAACACAAACCTGGAACATTGCTCTAAAACACACAGGTCCATGGGTTGCATCAGAGCATCTATGGGCAGTGACAGCAACCAGAGAGATTAAATCTAAATTATACCTTTGTTTTCAAACACACAAGGAAAACCAAGACCAGTCTAAATACCAGCAGATAACATTAGGAACGAGGATGGAATTTTACCTCCCTGGGAAAAGAGGTTAATATCAGTAGGCTTGCTGTACTGATGCCAGATGGACTTTTTCAAGCATCTGTAGATCAAACTCAAGTCTTCAGGCAAATCAGAGACAAATGCATGTCAGTGTCCATGACCCACTCGTAAACAGTCTCAGGGAAAACTAAACCAACCAAATAAGCAAATGCAAACAAACCTGGAGGCAGAACTTTCTATGTTTTAAGCATTAACTGGGAAGTGTAACATTATAATTCCTCTGTGGTCAGCTACTCCAGCAGAGACATAAGCTGGAGATTGAACTAAGCTAAGCAGATTGAACAGATAGAACAATTTTGATAGAAGTGGGCAAAGCATATGATCAGAAACAATATGCTTTTAGGTAAAAAATTTGTTTACAGAGAAATGCTTTATAGACATGATCAGAACACTACAAAATCCTAAATGAACATTTTTCTGCTTGGATTAGCCATGCTAAATAGGCAACAGTTTTACCCTTCCCTTTTTCTTCACAACCCAGTGCTTAACACACTGCGTCTTAGATCAGATAAAAGTAAGATGATGTAGCTCAGTTGTGAAAAAAAAGAAAAAAACCACAACAGCAGAATTGAACATTTTTACTAATAATTTAGCAACAGAACCAAGAAGTGCCAACATTTTGGAAATGCCAAACTGGTACTTTAGAGCCATGCTTTGCCTTTTTCCATGGTCTATGTTAAAGGTAGTTGTTTCAGTCTCAGGAAACATCCCTGCATGTCACCTCCAAGTGATGAGAATGGTGAATCTCAGCAGCAAGGAATCTGCTTCTTGCCTGTAGACAGCTGCTTCTTGCTGTGGTCTGTGAGCATGGTGCCTGGGAAGGCTGGAACCGAACTTTCATCCACAATCTCTTCCCCACTCATACTTGTGAGGGAGATCAAGAGCCACACAGGTCTTGCTCTGTCTCCTTCTCTGTTCCTGTACCCAAATATATGGGAGACAGCCAATGGTAGCATCTACACCAACAAGTTACACCTTTTCAGTTTCCAACTAGGATTAATCAAATCAGCTATAAACTGACCATTAGAAAGGAGGCTAATGAGACAACAGTTAATACCACAATCAATGCCAAACATTTTAAATACAATACCAGTAACAAAAGCAGAAAGACAGACTTTGAACTACTCGTACAAGAAGGAAGGAAAGCTAAAAGGGATTGCTACATCATTTTCTGTAATTCCAAAAAGCTAAGTCCCCTTCATCTCCCAGCTACTGCAGTAAAATATAGTACTTATGAAATCTGAAATAGATTCTCCAAGGAAAAAGATGTACCACTTCCATACCAGCCACTGAGATGCTATTTTTTTTGTTGTTTTCTAATGACAGTCATAGTAAATCCTAAGCATGAGTCTTGCATAATCCTGCAGCTCATTCCCTCTTGTTTGTGGATTTATTTAGAGATGGATAAGGTATGGCCCAGATAACTTTAAATATAGGAGAAAAATATTTACAATAAGTTACTCAATAAAGTAAAAATATTTTCCAGTGCAAACGTATGCTGTTTATTTCATTTGTTTAAAAACATATGCCAAACACCTTTCTCTAATAACCATCAGTACAGAAAAGATGTGAGTACAGTTATGCTGAGTGCTCTCTGGTGGAAACTTTAATTCGCATGGAGGTCCCCATGAGTGCTTGGTGCATGTTATGTAAAACGAGTGTTGAAAGAATACACAGGGCACAGGGAAAAGGGATGAACTGAGGCTTCGTGGTCTGAGTTAGTTGTTTATGTTTGGTACTTTGGTGATGTTACAGAGTTGTTATAGCAACAGGCCACAACCCTCTTGGGGAGAAAAAAAGAAGAAAAAAGAAACCAAACAGAATGAGTTTATGTGACATGTAGGTCACTGTGCATGTTTTGATTGAACACGCATGGGGAATGGACACTGCCCCATTCTCATAACCTCTGTACAGGCTTGAATTTCTCCATTTCTTTCACTTGGGACTTTATGATTAATTAGATTCTACAACCAATGTGCCCCCTTTAACCTAAATAAAACCTTAGCTGGTCTGGTCAAATAGAGGAAAATATATGAAGATATTACAAAAAACCAGAGAACTTTTGCCTGACTCAGCTGGAGTTCATTTTCCCTTAGCAGCCCTCAAAGTGCTGTGCTTTGCATCGGTAGCTGGAAAGGTGGTGATAACACCCCAGAGTTCTGGCAACTTTTGCCTTTTTTCTTTTTTTTTCCTTAGTAAACTGCCTTATCTCAACCTACGAGTTGTTTTCCTGTTCCCTCTCCCCGCTGTCCCGCTGGGGACTGATGGAGCTGCTTGGTGGGCACCTGGCACCCGGCCTCAGTCCATCCACCATACTGAGTGTTTCATAAAAGCTCTGAAATGCCTTAACTTCTCCTCTCCTGCCACTCATGCCTTCACCTCACTTCCTGCTGTTGTGATCAACAACACCAGCAACTTCTAATGTAAATGGTTTGAAAGGATTAGTGAGGTAAGGGAGTTGACCTGACTTAGACTGAACTCAGAAGAAGGGAAATTACTGAACTGCAAACTATGTCTGGCTCCTCATCATTGTTCACTGCTATGCTTGTCTGCCTCCTTCTCACCTTTGCTGGATTTTGAAACACTTAACAAAACCTAACCATTCCTAACAATTTTCTCTTTCCCAAGAATTATAGTTAGTGTCTGAAAATTTCAAGGAAACATTTTTCATTTTATTAATATAAAACACTAATAAGGGATCACTCTAGGCCAATTTTGAATATTAAAAATTTCCAGATGTGTTACCCTTACTATTTTTTTGGCAGAAAAATTGGGAAAAAAATTATGTAGCATTGCATCACAGGAGAAAAGCATTGAAAAATCTGCATTTTAATATCTTCATCATCTTGAAAACAATAGAGAGAATTAAAAGAGTATTTCAAAAGTGCAATAATTCTAAACATTCACGTCAGCATTGGTGTGGGGAAAGTCACATATCACCTGGATGAAGTAAAGAAGATTCACTACAAAGAACCAAGGCAACCTGGACAAATGTTCACATCTTGGTTCATGGCATGTAGCATATTGTAGTTTTTGGTTTATATTGTCAAATGTAGATACAGGAAGGGTAACATCAAATTAGGGCAACTACATTATTCAGATACAGCAAATCTAAGTTTCTAAAGCCTTCAGGGCTCTACAGTATGTCAAACATAGTTACATTCTCATGTTTAGTGGCCCTTAAATCTGTATCCTAATTATGTAAATACCTACATTTTACCTAAAACTCCTCAAGGACTACTGGCAGGCAAGGGCACACACCTTTTGTATACAAAAACACACACCAGCAAGTAGGATCCCCAATGTCTCAGCTCTTTTTAACCTAGGATTGGCACAGAGCTGGAGGAAGAGGTGAAGTGCTTGAACAGGCACGAGCAGAGAATGACTTTTCACGGATGCTTTTCACCCACTTACCAAATTCACTTAAGACATAAATGTAACTTCTTGCACTACCCAGGGAATGAGGATACTTTCGAAAACACATCCAGTTCAGCCCAGAAATTAATTGCCCACTGTACATTCAGCTCCATGGGAGTGTGCTGAGGATGACTAGCTGGCTGAGGATTATTCCTGGCCGTGAAACCTGCTCTCAGCACTCACAGCCGATAAGCATACAGTGCATGGCCTCTTGGCTGTCTATATTTGTACCACTCTGCTTAGAGGGCTTTGCATTTGCTTAGCACTGGTCAGGTCATTACATCAGGCATCAGTGCTTCCCCCGTAAAGCAGAGCGATTGCCTGAAGCAGTTTTAATCAGTTTGTAACTGGAAATGTTCCATACAGGTCAATGGCTATCAGTTGTTGGAGCATGCATAATGTAATTAGCATGGGCTACAGTTGCTATTTTTGACTTAAATAAAGGCCTTTTTGCTAAAGTCCACAGCTTTATCTGAATAGATACTGAACTGTCTTATCTTGCAGTAGTGACACAGTTCACGGAGGCTTTATTCTCCAAATCGAGAAATTTGGACTGTTTAAAGAGAACCATTATGCATAAATACTACTGGAGGGTGAAGAGGATGAAGGGCCTGTTTAACTTTCTACAAGTCAATATTCTGCTGTCCTAGCTCTGCAGAATTTAGAAGTTGTCTTTCTCTTATTAGTCAATATAGAACATGTATTGATTAATACATGTTGGAGGGCATAAAAAATGTTACTACAGTTACCACATACCTTGTAAAGCCCTCCACAGACTGTTCCCTATTATGTCACACGATATTCACCAGATAGCAATTTTGTCTTCTAAGTCTTTTGGACTCAGCTGTCTTATTTCAGCAGAACCTCAGAACAATAGCTCTCTGCTCCTAGATGTCTACATCCCAAAAAACATTTGTGAACTAAAAGGTCATTACCTTTCCTTCAAGCTCCCTCCATGCTTCAGGAGTTCCTGCAGCTCCTCCTCAGCTAAACCAGTGGACAGCTTCTGAAGCACTTTCCTGTGTTTCTAAGTTATTTGGTAATTAAACAGACCCAGCTTTGAGAGGAAGGTCATGCAATTATCCTGAGGAAAACAAGAAAATTTTTCCAGGCTACTGATAGTGTCTGCTGCCCTCTCATTGCGTTTTACATATTTAAAGCCTAACTTTCATCACAAGGTGAAATTAGCACTGAAGCAGATAATTTTTAAAGCATCAATTCAATTTTTAAAGCATCAATTCATAATGTTAAACAGAGCAAGGGACTTTCCCTTTGAATTTGCGTGTTCCTTGTCTTAAATGGCAACAGAGGAAAAAAACCCCCAAAAACCAGGGAGGCAGAACTGCAAAGAGTAATGATGAACTGAAATTGTATCTTTTTTTTTTTACTATTAAATAGCACTGTTCACACAGCAATTGAATGTATTGGTTTAGATTGGCCTATATTTGGTAGCTACTGCAGCAAACAGATATGAACACAGTCTTCATTCTGTTTATTCTCTCAAAGATGCTGAGATGCAAAAGGATGTTTGAAAGAAATACAACCAACTTGACTGATATACTGAATTCTTTACATACTTAAATAATAATCTGTTTTTCATATTCCTCTCAATGTACTGGCAAGGATTAGAATTTAGAGCTTCGTCACTGGCATTCCAGGAGAAACAGGTCACAGGCAGCCTGAAACCTTACCTGTGATGGAGAACTGCATAAAAAAGAGTGGGGAAGATGAGGATAGCTCCTTCTGCAGAAGAGTATAGAGCAATTTGATAAAATACAAAAATGAACCAGACAGGAAAGATATAGTGGCTTCCAGAAAATGAAAAGCACAAAGTGAATGTGGTGGAAGAAGATGAGGCAGTGCAGGGAACCCCAGTGTGAGAGCTCTGAATCTAAGATTTCTGGCCAAAATAAACCTGCTTGAGTGTATGCACTTAAAAGAAGAAAGAAAAAGGAGAAATACGTGAGATGAAACAGAAAAGGAAAGGCAGTGTCACTAAAGGATGTGAAAGTAAGCTTGGATCACACCAGGGCATATTTTTGAAAATGACTGTATATATACATTAGCAATTACAAGCAGAAAGAAAAAAAATTAAATCAGTTGTAACCTTAAGCAAACATAGAATGTGACTGGAAAGGCAAGCCTGCGACTACTTATTATTACTACTAAGTATTACTGAATTTTGATCTAGGAAACAAAAACCTTTGGATCCAAATGGTAAACAATCAAATAAAAATATATTGACAATACTTAGTTCTCATTCAGACCTAGGCTAGAGAATTCATGAAAGGTATCACACATGTACAAAGGGAATACTTTGGTAACAATTAGAAAAAGAAAGAAATTCAAGCATGGTAGCTTGTTTTAATACAGTCAATGCTGAAGAAACCTTTCTAGTCACGTTCTGCACATTTAGAACTTGGAGAGGGGTAAGTTTATTTTTATTTGTGGTTTTGATTTTTTAACTGCTGTGTCTGTAACATAATTATTAATTATTCAATGCATGGCTCTGTGGAAAGAAATGACAGTCTGTTTCAGATGACCAGCTGCTGGAATTACAGTCAACTGTTGATCATTTGCTCATTCTTCTTCCTTACAGCCTCAGTTTAGCCCCTCTCTGTGATCTCTGCACACTCCTTGTGCTGTCCCACTCCTCCCATTCTTGACAAGAGAGGTGGACATTTTGAAGGCCAAGCATGAAAGGAAGCAAGAGGAGACTATGAAGTCCTTCTTTCCTCCCATGCTCAGCAGACTTCTCTACTTGCACCTTGGGGTATGCTTCCCTGTTTCTGAAAGGCAGAAGAGAGGGAGGGGGCCACTTGGACTGGTAACTTGCCCACAATCTCCTTACCTGTTTGTAGAAAAGGTTATCAGTGCAATAAACTTTAGAAATATTTGCTGTTCACTGTCTTTTATGTCTGAGAGAAGAAAAAAGGGGATCTGAAGAGCATTTCTACCCCAATATGTATACAAATCTTTTGTTTTGGCTTAAATCTAATTGCAAACTTAAAAAAATCCAAACAAAACTTCACTTCCTCTTCACAGCAGGGAGGCTTCACGGGAATAATGAGTGCACTCCCAGATATCCTCGTTTATCGTTGTTTAATCAAGACCAAAATGCTAAGCCTCATAGGCAAGGTCTATTATGTAAATTAACTTGAATAGTTCAAAATGGCTTAATTTGTATTGAAAAGATTCCATTAGTATGTGAATTCCTCAAACAAAAGGAAATCTGTTTACTAGTGTAGGGTGTATTTATCTGTGTAATTAGTGTAATTGTAATAGCTGCAAAATGAAAATCTGTAGGCACATCCTAGAAAACATGAAGTAATCAATAATAATTACCATTCCTATTGATATAACATGCTAACTGGCTGAAGAGCTCCTTTCTAGAGACTTTTAAATGTGTTTAGTTTTAGAAAGAGCATGAAAAGTCCCAACATCACAGAATCACAGAATGGATAAGGTTGGAAGGGAACACCCGTGGGGTCACCTGGTCCAATCTCTCTGTCCAAGCAGGGTCATCCTAGAGCACATTGCACAGGATTGTGTCCAGACAGTTCTTGAGCATCTCCAGTAAGGCTAAATCCAGCACAGGTTACAAGAGCTAGACATTCAGTTCCATATTAAATGTTGTTTACAGCTTATATGAAAAATATTTAATTCTACTTAATGAAGACTTAGAGAGCACAATAAAAACACAGTTAAGGCCAAGAGATGATTAAGAAGTTTTGTTTTTGCTAAGCTTGACTAAATAAATTCACACTGTCCACAACATTCCTAACTTTACACATGGGCAGAGGTGACAGAGAAGGAGGGGGCACAACATACATGCTCCAGGTTGAAGACACATTGAAGAGAGCTGCTAAGTAAGACCTAAATTACACCTTTGTAAGGAAGCTCAGCTGGGAGACCAAAGTCATAGACAAAAAATTACCACTTTGCCTTCAGGTATTTCTTCCTCCAGACACAAACAGAATTCCATGTTCCCCAGGGGGCTGGGGAGTTTTTTGCATTGGTGACAGATAGGTATGATTTTCTATCCAGACTAGGGAGAGCAATAATACAGCAACCCCCTCCAATACCCCTGCTAGCACTCCAGGGGACCTGGGCTTCTGAAATGAGCTCCTGAGCAGATATCAGCCTGTCTCTCCACCTCTTGTGTAACCATCCTGCTTTTCAGGATGTTAACACCATGCTCTCAAATTAAAGCCTGAAAATCCACAGACGAAATCCTGAATGTGAATTTTATTCTGGATTTGAAGGGTTGTTTGCTGGCATTCAAGTACTGTAGGAGGATAAAAAGACTTTCAGAAGAGCAAGATAACCTCCATTAATAAGACCCTTGGAAAGCACATACTATTCAGCTGAGTACATAAGAGGAAAGGAAATAATTCTCAAGCAGAAATGGCTGAATTGTGCCTTGAGACAGGAGTGTCACTCTACTGAATACTGTTTCCAATCTAGCTGTTTGTTATGGTGTACTTACCCAAATGATGGGATGATCAACAAACAACTGTTGCTGTGCCTATGAACAGATCTCCATCAGCTGCCTCCTTGTCCTGGCACAGGACTGACTGCTGTCACCTGTCCTGTGTATCAACAGGGGACTGCAAAGCCCTCAGGGCTATCAGTCTGGTTCTGCTCCCTTCACAGCAATCAGAACTGTTTAAAAATATATAATTACATACCAATATATCCAAAGAAAAAGATACTTTTTAGCTACTGACGAGTAGCCCATAAGTCAACCCACATATTAATATTTCTATTATCTTTGAGAACCAGCTTACAGAGCTCCCCCAAAGAGTTTTCACATTATTTTCTGCACTCTATACTATGGGATTTACATTCTAGTAGAAAACAAAAGTCATTCTTTTCCTAGCATACTCCAGCTTGCAAAAGAAGATCAAGCACATTATGTGAACAAGAATTCAGAGAAAAAAAAAATCTAGTGGTTTGACATGATAATTAATTTAATTAATTTACCATAAAAAATAGAAAGAAAAAACATTTGGCAGGTGGTGATTGACTTAGCATTGTTGCTAGCAAGTTTCATTTGACTTTCAGTAAGCATATAGAAGATTTCAGTTGACTTTCAGTGCAAGTAACTCTGAGTTCTTTGACAAAATCAGTGGAGAAACAGCCTGTCAACTGCAATAGAAGTAGCTGGCTCTAGGGAGCTGGTACAGAGTACTCAAAGTGGTGAGTAGACAAGGTCTGTCTTCCATTTTGGGGGGCACAGGAACCACCATTCACAGAATCACAGAATCAATTAGGTTGGAAAAGACCCCTGGGATCACTGAATCCAACCCATGACCAAACACCACCATGTCAACTAGACTGTGGCACTGAGTGCCACGTCCAGTCTTTCCTTTAAACACCTCCAGGGATGGTGACCCCACCACCTCCCTGGGCAGACCATTCTAATGCCCAATCACTCCTTCTGTGAAGAATTTCTTCCTAATGCCCAGCCTAAACCTTTCCTGGTGCAGCTTAAGACTGTGTCCACTTGTCCTGTTGCTGGCTGCCTGGGAGACCAACCCCCACCCGGCTACCGCCTCTTCTTAGGTGGTTGTAGAGAGTGGTAAGGTCACCCCTGAGCCTCCTTTTCTCCACACTGAACAGCCCCAGCTCCCTCAGCTGCTCCTCACAGGACTTGCTCCAGACCCTTCACCAGGTCCATTGTCCTTCTCTGAACATGCTTCAGCACCTCAGCGTTCCTCCTGAATTGAGGGGCCCAGACCTGCACACAGCACTCGAGGTGTGGCCTCACCAGTGCCCAGGACAGGGGCACAATCCCTGCCCTGCTCCTGCTGGCCACACTATTGCTGACCCAGGCCAGGATGCCACTGGCCTTCTTGGCCACCTGGGCACACCCTGGCTCATGTTCAGCTGCTCTGGACCAGCACCCCAAGGTCCTTTCCCACTGGGCAGCTTCCCAGCCACTCTGCCCCAGCCCTGTGTACTTTGTTAGTCTTGTTGAACTTCATGCCAGTGGTCTCAGCTCATCTATCCAGCCTGTTGAGATCCCTCTGCAGAATCCTCCTATATCCTAGCACCCAACTTGGAGTCATCTCCAAAACTGCTAGTGGTGGACTCAATCCCCTGATTCAGATCATCAATAAAGACATTAAACAGAACTAGCCCAACACTGATTCCTGGGTGACACCACTGCTGACTGGACATAACTGGATGCAAAACTATTCACCACCACTCTCTGGGGCCTGGACATTCAGACAGTTCTTATCCAGCTAAGGGTGCACCTGTGCAAGCTTTTTCAGGAGTGTGCTATGGGAGATGGTGACAAAAGCTTTGCTGAAGTCCAGGTAGACAATATTCATGGCCTTCCCCACATCCATCAAGCAAGTTCATCTGGTCATAAAAGGAGATCAGATACATCAGGCAGGGCCAGCCCTTCCTAAAATCATGCTGGCTGTTCATGGTTATCTTTGCTTCTACTCTGTGGGCTTTACTCTATGATTTACACAAGGCATATAAAATACTGAACAGTAATCCTCTAATTTTATCTGACCATTTATGTTCAACGAGGCTCATATTGATCCATCATGTACATCAAAATGTGCAATCTGAAAAAAAAAATCTTAAATAGAAAAGAGAAACAAAAAACAAGGGTTGAAGAGAAGAAGGACTACAGACAAAGTATGAAAAGAACACAGATACATCTTGACCATCTAAAACAAATCTTCAGCTGAGAAATGTTAGCTTTCTACAAACAGAGTTGCTCCCTCGCAAGTATTTTATAAATCACTATTCTGCTGGTGAATAGTATGCAACTCGTTAGGCTCCTAGAGATGTTATATCTACATCAGAAAATAATAACTCTATTTTTAGCCACAAACATGTTCTGGGTAAAGAAAAGCAAAGTAAAGCCATGGCAATTAAACCTAATAGCTGTGAACAGTAGTCCTGTCAGGCTGCCTCTCCATAGGTGAATGGAAAATGCAGTGGGACTAAAAGCTCTGTAGCTAAAGGAAATTGCACAATTAGGATGCTTTTCTGATTTGGTATTTGTAATCTGGTTTTTTTTAGGGAAAGAAGCCATGCATTTGAGATTTTCTTCTAATTACTGAGAAAACATTTCAGTAAGATTTGGTCCCTTGATCCTATACCGTATTCTTTCCAAGAATTAGAAACAAAGTGATTTTCAATTTCTTACCTCCTGCTCTTTTATAGATGGAAAAAAAAGAAAAAAAATGAGAAGAAGATCTAATCATTCACCACTTGGCTCTATACTTTCCTTCCAGGTTTCTCACCTCCACCTCTAGTCTTCAGATCCTTGGAAAAAACCCTGCACCAACAACTGAGCAAACAAACAAACAAACAAAACCCCAAAAAACAACAAAAAAATCCTCCAACAAAACCAAGAAAACTGCACCCCTAAACCCCACAACCCTGAAACACAAAACCAAAAGACACTATTAACATAACAAAATGCTCATTTATTTTTCAGATATTGCAGATATTTCTCATTAGCCATTGGCCCAAATTTGACAGTGCTTGGGTACAGCTACTTGTAAGATACGATACTCAGAATAAATAGGTGCTAATTATGTTTTGAAGAATCTCTTAGCACTTTTTGACATGTTGCATCTCCAAAAATTATCTGTTCTGAAAATTTCAAATAAAGCTCCTCTGAAGTGAGATGTAGCTGAAAGGAGTCATTAGAAGAGGCATGAAGGCGTTCTGGGACATTATTTGTCGGTAATCAAAAAAATAACAAGAATCCTAGGAACTTTGAGGATTTTAAAGAAAGCCAAATTACTAAATACAATTTGGAGTCCTAACCATTGTGCTTAACTACAGGCAAACAGAGTTTTGGAGGAAACAAAGGAGTAAAAAGATTGCTAAAATGGTGGAACTGAGCTGTCTTCCACATTGTTGAGAGACATCCATTTTTCACAGCAACAACCAAGGACATTTTACATCCAGCAGCGCTTTAAGATGAAATTTTCAGGATGACATTAGCATCTGAATAAGAGAAGCTGCCTTTAGGTTTGCACAGGAAAAACATAATCCCACTAAACTGGAAGATTTACCATGTCGAGGATAACACACTGTGGCACTCGGTATGCACAGCTGGACCTATGCATCTTATGTCCAAAGACATAGACCCAAGAGCTCTTCCATGTGATGCTACAAAGACAAGAAAATAAGCACAGAGTTCATCAGCCAGGCCCCTGAACAGGTCAGTGAGGTCCAGCACTTATGACATGTCTCGGAGTCTTCTCTCTGAGGATGAAGTATTGCAGTGCTTCTGCTCACAGGCTGTGATAAGGGTCAGCTGTAGGTGGAAAAAATGGCTGATAACTGGCACATCTAATTGAGCCTGCAGCTCAGATGCAACGGCTTTTCCTTTTTGGGAAAATACAATCAGTAGCAGACAGCTTTCTAATGTATGTTTATGGGGATGCTGAAACCAGACATTTACAGAATGAAAAAAAGGATTTCAAACCACAGCTAACAGAAACATACAATCTCAAAATCTGCATTTTAGAATTCCCTCTTAAAATAAAGGGTTAGAACCCATTCATGATCTCTGAACAAACCTAGGCTCTTTGAGAGTCTCTGTGCAGTCATTTCTTTATACAATTGCCTTCTTCTTACCCTCCAGCCCAGAGCTTCATAGTTAGAAGCAACATTTCATGTGACTCTCAGTCAAATGGTTTGCTTTCAAATGGCTATCACAAAGATTTCATTTTTCCTTTCTTAAGATGGCATATGCTCCTTCCAACTCATACCCTGAGTCTGAGGTATCTCTTCATCTACAATAAAGGCATATCACAGCAGTTACAGATCCAGACGCTGTGTCAATAAACACCCAGGACCACAGCCCTATTTGTTACAGCTTTGTATCTCTGAAAGTCTGCAAGGGGGGAAAGCAGAAATCAATCTGTGCAGACAGCAAGAATACTGAGTAACTGCCAAGGTGGACAGACGCAGCTCTCCAGAGGCTGGAGGAAAGGCAAGGGAAAGGGAAAATCATGAAGTAGAATAGAGAACTCACAGACCCATGAAAACTCCTCTTCAAATACTTTATCTCCATGTCTTGCAGAGAAAATATACAGAAAATATATTTCTTAAGGAAAAGGTCTGTATTAAGGTAAAATTATGGTTCAGAACATACTTTAATAATCAATGGTAACATGAAAGTATTTCACCTGTAGTGAAATAATCATTAAAAGAAGAGGAAATTGAGTGTTAAATACAACTAAAACTGAAAGATTCAAAAGCATGAAAAATGTGTTATGCAAATACCCTTGGGTCTGTCCAAAAGCTATTCAATTAAAAAAACCACCAACAACAAAAAATAACCAGTTCAGTAACTCTGTAGTATCATTTTTCATCCAAAAAAAAAAAAAAAGGCTTAATTTTCATCAGCAATATAGAAAAACAAACTTATTTAAATTCAGCTTTTAAATTTTTATACTAATACTATCCTCTGGGATCAACAGAGAGCTCAAGACAGAAACTTAGTGCCGTAACTCGCATCAGCTTGACTAGGGGCAAAAGACACAAGTCCACCTTCTACAAGGTTTTACTGTGAACCCTTACATTATGCTACAGGAGTTCACTATGTCACAAAAAGACACAGAGGACATGTGAAATAAGGTTTGCACATATATATAAAGCAGCAGAGGGAGAAAGAACCTGACCTTAAACTGTTAATTTAGCAAAAATACAATTGCGCTTTTCAGCCTGAAGCCAGTGTTACATAAGAACAGTAATAGAGAAAAATGGTTTCCATGCAACATAGCCTGATAATCTATCTGAATAAGGAAGCTATTTTTAGTTTTTGAGAAAAATGGCATCTTCAGATGAAAGCATCACTTCCACTTTACTCAAAAATGACTTCTCATCAATCATAAGTACAATGTGTACCATCTATTTACATGTTTTGCACAGATTTGATATTTTATCTGATACATCTCCTACATGTTAAGTTCTATTAAAATACATATAATGTAGTAGAATATTTCATTCCAGCAGGTCCTGCTTGTTAAAATGAATAAATACAAGGTTTTTCTTAAAGACAACTGCATTGTTATGTTCTGTAAACAGAAGTCAGTGACGTTTCCATTATGTTAGTTGTAATTTTAAAAGACACTGATGTAATTTCCTTGTAAACCAATTTCTAACAACAGTACTGTACAATAGTATAATCGAGATTTCTTTCCCCCTAGCTTACCCTTTGCCCATTTAAAAATTCTTTCTCCTGAATGCATGGTACTTATACACAATACTCACCACAAGCAGAATTCAGAAGATGCTGTTAATTGTGTCACTGTTTTTTGTTGAGGCTGCACTACGGGATTAATTTAAAACAGGATTCCGCACCAGAAGTCTCTGAGCTAGTACCTACAAAGTACTCACTACACCAAGAAAAGTTAAAGAATAAAAAAGCAGAGAGGAGAGCATGACAGCAAAAGAAGTCATGTTAGTGTCACAGAGAGAGAGCACCATGCTTTCTTCATATAAATATAGGCAGCATGACAAAAGAAGTGGGAAGGCAAAAATGTCAGAGAAGAGGGAGCTCACCAGAAGAGGGAACGGTAGAAAAAAATGTATGTATTAAAAGTTTAGGCAGAGTTATTGGATGGACACATGATCCTACAAAAGATCACAGGTGACTAAGGGGCCATGATTCCAGCTTGTAACTCTACAACTCAAGAGTGACTGCCCTCAGCCTCACTCACTGGTGAAGTAAAACCACCTAGAACGCCAAGTAAGTGACTTTAACCAGTGAAGTGTACTTCATGAACAGGAATGCAGGATTGTGAGTACAGTCACTTGTTGCTGAGGTACCATCCAGTTTCCCATTTAGTGAGCGCAGCTCTGTGTCCTCAGCAAGAGCAGCTGTTGTCTGAGCTGAGGGCACAACCACCACAAGCTTGTTCATGTGTACCTTGTGTTTACCGGTATTAAGAGATAGTGATGGCCAGCATGATTGTTCAGATTTATGTTCTTCCATGACGACCAGTTCTGCATGTGTATGTTAGGAAAATCGTGGATTTAGTTAATATATATATTTGGAGGTAATAATGCAATTCAGCACTACCAATTTCATCTCCTGGGAAGAGGAGCAGTTATTTAGCATAAACACTTTGTTTACAGCCTAAACTCAAAAACAATATTGGCTAGCCAGCTGACATATGCCCAAAGCATATTTATCTGACAAAGGCAAACTCTCTCCAACAAGGACAACACAGTAATGAACAAACAAATTATATCTATTACCCTCATAGCACTGTAATTAGGATGGGATTTAAAGACGGCAATACCTTTAAGGGAAAATCTGAGGGAAAACGTAAACCAAAGCAGTTACTGTTTCTAGAAGGAAGCTGAAAACATGTCAAAAATTATAAATGAAGTTGTACACCTACAAAAACTTGTTTCAAATTTCTGTATCACTGCATACTGTTTTGCAATTCTGCAAATGCCACAGTTATAGAGCTTTTTTGTGAAGCGCATTAGCTGAAAAATTATTGACACAGGTGGACTGAGCACTGCAGTGCCAGGACCATCAATCAGCCTGGCACAGTGGTGGCAATGGCAAAAGAAGCACTTGGGGCCACAGGAAGGAGAAAGCAGTAAGGCCACCTTTGCCAGTGGAAAAAATATAGCATACTCAGTTCCCATAGCAGTGAACCCCTTTTTCCCTGAAACAAGATGTTAATGCTCTGTCCTTACTTATTAAATCTTTTATGAAGTCTGGTATTGCTTTACTAACACTAAATTCACAAGGGTGGTCAAGCCATCAGGCTTTAGCTTCTATTGAATGGATTACTAAGATAATATTATTTTCATTGTAGTTGATATCAAACACACAACAGAAGGTGGATATTTTTATGATTACATTGTCTTATGTGTCTTCCATAATAAGAATTCCTACCAAAGGAAACACTGATGCACCAAAGTATCACATCACAATATAACAAAATATCTAAGATATTTTAAGACTTAGAAGAGAAAGTAAGAATCAATGAATGAACAAAAATAGAAATCTTTTTTATGAATATATAGAGAAGAATATAGCCTAAGGTGTTGGGAGTTGCTTTTGGTGGATTTTTTTTTCCATTTTACAAAGTAGTGTTTAGAATAATATACAAGATACAGATTAAATATGTAAAACACATACATTATCACATTTGAAATGTACTGCTGACAGAGCCTTATTATTAGGCATCAGTCTGGAATGAAGGATGAGCTCAACAAAGGTTATGTAGCTCTGGAACACAGCAGAGTTTGCTTGTCACCTGAGACAGCAAGAGCCAAAAAACTCTGAATAACCATTTTGTGCACAAAGGGGAAAATCGGTTTTTACGAGCAAGGTGGCTCTCAGACAAACCCTTTTAGTATCTGAATGTGTAGTAGGGGAACTAGTAGATGGATAATGTGCTGGTCACCAGGCAACCTGGAAAAAATAAGATGCATTTTTGTGGATCTTTTCTGGTAAGTCTTTTGCAGAATTCAGAGCAAGACACTCCATCAAGAAGCATGTCCTTGTGACATACACAAACAGAACTTCAGTTAGTAGCTGTAAATTCGTTCTTTATTGCTAATATTATGCACCAAGTCTTTATTTAAGGGGTTTCTGTTTCTTCTAGTACTTTTTTTTTTTAAATTCAAACAGTGTATTATAGCTGTACTTCAGTTGAGGTCAGCCTGAACATTGTTACAGCAATTGCTGGCACAATTTTTGACCAAATGTGTTTGGACTGAGACAACTTGGTCATTTAATTTAATTAAATTCTCTACTCTTCTCTTTTCCATGACATATAATTTAAGCCATGTGTAGAATGTTAGATTAGTGCAGCAGTGAGAAAGCAAATCTATCTGCTGCAAATTTCTCCAAGCAAATCTTACAGTTGATGTTAATAAAGCGAGTCAGAGACTGAATGAGAACAATCTTATGTTTAATAGTTTTTAAAACATTGTACTTTTAAGGAATAATAAAAATTCTAAATGTTAGTATGTCAGTGGTGTTATTTTATACTATATACTCTTTAGCTGGCACAGACCTAAGCATATTGCTGATGAAGCACCATAGCTGAAATCATTATGCCACTTACACACTTAGGATGTTGGACTAAGCAAGCTGATTGCTATTATTGGGATTTGCCTTTTGATCCAAAATAATAACTCGGAGCATATTTCAGTGGTAGAGAGAAAAAAAAAAAGAAAAAAACGCAAAAGAACCGATTTCACCTGTGGCGCAATTCCAGTGAATATACCTGTAGTGGTTTTTGTTCCTTTCCTCACATGGGGCACCAATAAATGTAGTGGGTTGAGCACTCTGGCTAAAGACCAGTGTACCCACTAAACTTATTTACTCATTTTCTCCCGTAAGATAAGGATTAGGAGAAATGCAAAGCAGGTTCAAAACCTTAAAGGTATAAAGAAAGCTTCATTAACAGAACTAAAAGGAAAATAATAACAACCAGAAGAAAACTTTCAGACACTTCTCCTCCCGTAACGTCCTCTGTCCTTCCCACCAACAATATAAAGAGACACAACGTGACACTTTCAGTCAGTTTACCACCTCTAAAATAGTCTTTCTTCAGTTCACTTAGGGAGAGAAGTCTCTCCTGGCATGCCATGGTGACTTTCCCACAAGAACACAGTTCTCTCGTGGCTCCAATATCACAGCAAATCAGCCACCTGGAAATCTGTTCACAGTGTGAAAGTCCTTTCCCTCAACACACAGTTCTTCCCACAACTGCTTTCAAGGGCTCATCTCTGTCTCATGGGGTACTATTCTAAGGACCAGCTGTTCTGGTAGAAAAGCAAAGGGTCTTCTCTTCTCTCTCTCTGGAAGCAAGGTTTCTCCTATCCCTGGAGGATAGGTTCTCTTCTATCCTTGGAGCAAGGGATCTCTTTTCCTATCTCTGGGAGCAAAAATTTTCTTCTTTTATCCCTGGGGCAAGGGTTCTCATCGCTCCCATCTCTGTGGCATTGTTCCCCATCTCTCTCTGTTCAAGTTTATCGTTAGACCACAGCTACTTCAACATCTGCTTGCTTCAACACAGGTGCCTTTGCCCAGGCTGCAATTAGAACGCTGCATCTCCCCAACTGCATTCATGAGTTGCAAGGAATAGTCTAATACATCATAGTCCATCATCATGGCCTTACAAAAGAATTTCAGCTTAAAGCATCTCCTCTTCTCCTCCCTTTGGGCTTCAGCTCCTTCTTCACTGACCTCAGTGTGTCCATGTTGGTTTCTTCACGTGTCTTCACTCTTTCTTGAGAGAGGATGGATGTCTGTAAGTTTCATCTGTGCACTGAGAGAGTTGGTATCCTCTCCCGGGCTCTGTTCTTGGTCACATGATCTCAGCTGGGCAGCGGCCGAAGCTGCTGCAAACTTTTCCCAGGGAGATGGGAGAGGCAGGGGCTGCAGGATCTCAGCAGCCAGGACAGGATTCAGCTGGGGCAGGATCTCAGCTGCACCCGGCCCTGCTGAATGGGCCTTGCTTGGCCCAGCCCAGCCCGGTCCTGCAGAGCTGGCAGGGCCCAACTGAGCGGGCCTGATCCCGGCCCAGCCCAGCCGGCCCTGCTGGGCCATGCAGGCCACCCGTCACCTGTTCAGAAGCCATAAGCAAGAGGGAGATTTCCGGGCTTCTCCTTTGATAAATGTGAATCACAGAGGCATACTCAGCTTCTTGAGTGGCTAAACAGTGTCCATCTTAAAACTAGCCAGCTAACTGGTTGTCTCAGGCCTGAAGGAAGTTGTCAAGTTCTTTGCAGGGAAAACATCACTTTTCAACCCACGACAATACCCATGGAAGACTCTGGAGCAATTCATCAACTAAATCTCTTGTATTACATATGTTCACTTAAGGTACCATGGTTTTATTCTGAAAAATGCTGAAGCAGCACAAAATAAGCAACAAATCTGTATGCAGCAGAAATTTCAATTACTTGCAATGTTTCTTGAAGCTCCAAGTCAATCTTCAGCTGTCATAGAGAGATCATAATACAGGATTTTCTAGTATTTTCTTCTTCATAAACTACACTCTTGTGGGTCCCTTCCAACTCAGAATATTCAATGATTCTATAAAGGCAGCCTGTGGGACTGTGTGCTTGCTTTCCTCCCTGATTTTGAAAATTTGCATACATTCTAGAGTATTGCTAATCTGTTGTGATGTAAAAACTTTGCCAGTTGCTATTTGCTCTGTTTTGGACTCCCTATTTCAGTCTTGAAGTAAATTAGTCTCCATGTAACTACCTAGCTGGACTACATATTTCTGCTCAATACTGAGAAAAATCAGACCACATATACACTCCCATATCACAGTAATCATGACAGCAGCCATTTTTGCTGTCAAATCATCTTGGGTCAATGTTGCCTCCTTGTCTCCCACTTTGAAGAGTGGGGATACTGGAAACCTATTGGCTTCCTTGCAAACCCCAATTCAAGATATACTCAGGTACTGCAGCCAAAGCCAAAAGGATGTTCTTACAATCCACTTGATTCTCTTGTTCATAGATGTAGCCAATCCCAATATACCCTTTAAAAAAAACCACAACAAAACAACCCAAAATAAGAAAACGATTAGTCAAATGCACAAACGTGCTTCGTTTTGGTGGTAAAACAAGAGGAAATGGCCTCAATTTGCTCCAGGGGAGGAAAAAACTCTTCACTGAAAGGGCTGTCAAGCATCGGACTGGGTGGCCCAGGGAAGCAGTTGAGTCATTATCCCTGGAGGTACTTCAAAGACATTTAGATGTGGCACTTGGGGATACAGTTAACCGTTGGACTCAATGACCTTAGAGGTCTTTTCCAACATAAACGATTCTATGGCTCTGTGAATGTTACAAATAGAGGAAAAATTCATTAATATTGCATAATGTTTCTTAAGGTATATAATATATACTATTCCATGTATTAAGCAACCAAAAGAATGTTTAAAAGGAAAAGGAAAATTAGACACTGTGCATTTATAGCATTAACAGCATCATACATAGTTAGGACATTTCAGTTCTGAAAACAGGGTAGAGCCCTGATCACTCACCTGACAGGCCCAAAAAATTTCACAGTATCATATGAAACTCTGATGCTTTTACCCCAGAGTTAGAAAAACTTTTTGTCTACCAGAGTGAACTGAAAAATAATTAAACTTATTACTGTGTCAGAAGTTTTCTACTTTTCATGCTATTGATTAATTGCTGGCAAAAATTAGTTTACACGTCTTGCATTTTTAATAGAGATCTATGTCTACTGCCCTCTGGACAGTCTGGATCTCTTAAATTACATCTACTTACTAAGAATTTTAATAACTGTTTCAGTGATTGGTACTTTCTGGATCATTAAGAGCTGAATACAAAGAAAGCATCACTTCAGTGATAATTTTCAAATGGTAGTTTTAGGTGAATACCTGAAAGAAAAGAAAGCCTTCTTCAGCAAAAATGAAAACATCTGGGAAAAAAAATTATTTTATTTTGTATATAAAACAAAGTTTCCTAAGGGAATTTGGAAAAACTCTTCACAGAGAATGACAGTTGGGGCACCCGTTATATTCTGAACAGAAAAAGCAAGCAAAGGAACGTGTGTGAGTGGGAATGGGTGGGGGGAACCTTTCAATGCAAATCATATCACATAACTATATTATTTTGCACAAACTTGCTAATATTACATAAGAAAACTGCAGGAAAAGCTCAACTCTAGTCTTCATTCTACTGCAGTAAGCCTATCACAAGCCACTTGAATCCCAAATGTAAAAGAACTGATCAGTAAGTACAGGATGATCAGTAAGTGTAGGACTATCAGAATCAGATCCTACTCTCTCTATTTTTCAAAGTGAAATCTAATGGTTTTACTAAAGTACAGATTTGACTTGAAAAAATAAATCAAACAAAATATAAGAAAGTCCCAGAAAAATAATTTTTTGAAAAACATGTCCCCAAGCTATTTGCAATTCTTTAGGTGTTAGCTAGCAATTCTCTTCAGCAATTCAGGTTTTATTCTTCAGTTTTTTGGTTTTTTTAGTTTTGTGGTTTTGTTTTTTTCTTTTTTTTTTTTTGGTTGGTTGGTTTGTTTTCTGGGGTTTTTTTGTTGTGTTTTGGGGGGTTTTTGTTGTGTTTTGGGGGTTTTTTGGGTGGGTTTGTTTTCTTTTTTTGGGGGGGGGGGTTTGATTGTTTTGGTTTGGGTTTTTTCTGTGGGCTTATTTTTTGTTAGTTGATTGTTTTTTTGGGGGAGCGGGAGAGGGAGGCTTGGCAAAATATCCTGATAAGTAACAGAGGAGCCCAGGAGGAAGCCCTATGGTGTAATTTACTCACTACTAGTCTGATTCCTTGACCACTAACAAGTGCAGGTGCGAAGAGAGCTACAGTAGATAGTTTGTATCAGAACACAGATTAGACCATTTTAACAACGATAAGCAGAGTCAGGGAAAGGGAAAGAGGAAAAGACAGAAAAGTTGTAACAGATACTCCAGACAGTGCAGAGTGAAGGTGATGGCAAGGGTATGTCTAATCACACTCCTGATTGCTTTAAACCTGCAACAGATGACATAAGAGAACTGGGATTTCCACAGCATAATAAAGCTTGAGAGAAGTAAAATCTCTGAGACAATAGTTTTACTGCCTGGTGAATACATCAGAAAGCCCTCTAGAACTTGAGCCACTGTAAATGCCAAAACTACAAAGTGATAATGCTGAGGTAACACAAACAACAGAAAGACGGGTTAGAACAATCCCTCAACATCACAAATACTAATCAGCAAAATACTTCACACAAATCCCAGCACCCTCAAAGAAACGCAATCTTGTCAAAACTTGTGTTTCTAAATTGAAAATCCATCTTCATTTGTACAACTGCTGAGCTGGCATTAACCTCACCACTCCAGCTGGAATGGATGGGATGGCTGAATCACAGAAGAGTATGATTTATAGATTTTATTTATTTGCTGGGTAACCAGAGAAACTCCCCAACTAAAAGCCTGTTTTTGAGCAGGAAAGGTGTGCAAGGTGAAGGATGCAGCAGCTCATGCACTATGAAAAGTTCTGCAAAAACTATTTATGACACAGAAACCTGTACATTTGTCTGTGCATCTCATCAGCTTGACTCGTTTACTGCCGCATGGGCCCTCTTAACAGCAAGTAATCATTACACAAACATCATTGCTTACAGTGCACTCAGTGTTCTCCATCTGTGCACTGGCCAAGAAAAACTCATGAGAAGTATTTGCCACTAAAGAGTTGTTTTCCAATATATGCCGAACACCTTGGTAAGACAAACAAACTTTCTGGAAAGGAAAATGATGATTTGTATACAAGAAGTGCCTTAAAAAACTTGGAGTTTCCCTGTGTGGTGCAACCTTATGTCTGAGGATAAACAATACACAGATAATCTCTAAAGAAAGCCTAGACTGGTTATTATGAGATTACTTCAAGGCTGTATCTGCAGTTACTGGACTGTCTGTCCAGGCTGATTTAGCCTGCTGACATTTTGCTGTGAAGATATTTTCAGCACGTAGGAGTTCTGAGTCTCGTGGGTAAAGGGAACACCTTCCAATCAAGCAAGATTTGCAAATATTCAAATAATTTCAGCCTGCACACTGATCTAAGCAGGCCTAATCCTGAGTGCTAAAATTATTATTTAACTCCTTACTGATCACATCTTCCTAACTTTCATCATGTTGCACACAGGGCATGGTAGATTCCTTTACTCTGGAAATACTGACTGTGTTTAAATAAATCCACTACAGATTTGTAAGAGAACAGGAAGTACCATAAAAATTACTGAATGCCATCGCTTGCAAGGGCAAGATTTGATGGAGTCAGAATTCCACCCACTCTGAGAACCAAGAGTAAGTTACTAAACTGTACCGTTAGAAGGGCAGAGGCAGACTTAAATTAAGGTTGCTAAGATGAAGACTGATGGACATTGTTTTTCCTACTATATTACTAATCATTATGTAAAAGGTGAAACTTCCACTTTGCATGCCTAATGTTCTTATGCCCAGAGCATTTCTAGGGGCAAAACTTAAATAGCTTCAGTGCTTGCAGAAGTTACACACAGGAGTTTAAATATAAGCAGTGCCTGCTCAGGTAAATGGTGCAGTACAGTAAAGAGTGTTTTTTCCAAAATCTCAGGAACCTGACTTCTGATTTTTTTTACCATGGGATGGAATGACCAGCCGCTGAGAGTGCCAATGGACAGAACTCCACTGTCATTTTTGAATCAAAGTTCTTGGACACAATGGAAACTCTTTTGACATATTTTGGGTAGGCACCTCCTGATCAGCTTCAGGACTAAAATGATCCCAGGTTCATCTCCTAATTGTCTGCCAGGGCTTTGCCTTTAGCATCCAGGTGGTCAAACAGTGAAAGCTGTCAGATAAAATCTGCCAAACCAATATCTGCCTGATGAGATACTTCAGTGTCTATACGCAAAGTACTGCATTCCTATATATTGGAATTATCAGCGATGTTGGAGGTCTGCTTACCAAAGTAATCTGATGGACTACAAGACAGAAATCATTTAGACATGACAGGGTTTTTTTTGTGTGGTTGGTGACACAGAGGAGGACTGAGTAAATTCAGCAAATGCACTGCACAAATGGAAACGGAGAGGTAAAATGTCCCACTCATGCTTTCATGGCCATGGTGCACCAGTTCTAGGCAGGTCCTCCTAAAACATCATCTGTGTGAGGACTGTGACACCATTGCTCCCACAGGCACAGCCACTTTGTGTTTTGATATGCTCTTGAAAGAACCAGTCCTGCTGAGACACAAGTTTGCAGAGGGATATAGCCTGCTCCAGCTACTGTAGGTTTGGATGACTCGAGGCAGTTCCCTGTATTGAAGTGGTTGACTGGAAATGTAGCACAAGATATTTGCCTTTTGTTTCTAGATGTGGAGCATTTCCAAAAAAGGGACATTAACACTGTCCTATCATAATCTTGGTTCAGAACAGTGAGGTCTGAAAACTTCTAGTAGAAAAACACTGGTATTTTACCAATAGGGAGGGAACTAAAGAAACAAACTAACAAACCAACAAA
Source organism: Chaetops frenatus (assembly GCA_013400775.1). Lineage (NCBI taxonomy): Eukaryota > Metazoa > Chordata > Aves > Passeriformes > Picathartidae > Chaetops > Chaetops frenatus. Next base: position 128,827 of record VZTR01022357.1, on the reverse strand, counting down.
AAAAGCTGAAGAAAATGGGCAAGGAACCTGTTGTGGTTTAAAGGACAACAACTTTTTTTTCTCCTTCCTGGGGGGGTTTTTTGTTTTTCTACTTCCGCCGGGGCACAGTTTCCAGCAGAGGTGAGGAGCCCACGGATTGGCTAATTTTAAGATGGGCACTTCATGTAGCCACTTGAACATTAGAGGCGTCTTTGCGAAGCTTACATTTTTAGGAGTGGGAAGTTTGAAGCCCTCTTC
>VZTR01022357.1:99619-119222 GCA_013400775.1 Chaetops frenatus | reverse complement strand
AAGAAATAAATTTTTTTTAGGTATGTTTTTTTGGGAGGAAAAAAATAAAAAAAGAAATAATAAAATAAATAAATAAATAAATAAATAAATAAGTGACCAGGAATAGGTATGCAATAAACTGATTTCAAACAGAGACTTCCTAGAACATGAGATGGAATATAGTTACAAAACACAGGAGTAGTCATTACATCCTGAAATACTGGTGTTACCTGCATTGTCTAAAACAACAGTGACAAAAGAACTTTAAAGCTCAGGCTTTAATACACTTCTGCATTCCTGGAGTTTCTCCTACATAGTACTAAGTAAATAAAAGCCATTTGAAATTTGTATTTTCCCACTTGTGTTAAAAAGATTCAGCAGGCACTGAGAGCAGTTTTGTTACACACACACACTCCTTTACTCAGCTAGGAGTGCTTAGCACCATAATGAGTAGATTCCAATAGCACTACAGTTGTTTCCACAATGATAAAAAGAGGCATCAAAAATTTGGCTGCCAAAATATATTGATTTTGAGAAACTGTAATTTAGAAAAAAAAGTCATTGAAGAAAATCAATGTTTTGTTGCAACATTTCTGTAAATGTTTCAGTATTATATGATTCAGTTTCATATTAAACTAGCAGTACATAGGAAAAAATCAGCATTACTATAATAATAAGTCTACTACTTGGTGTGCTCCTCCCTGAAACTCCAGACTTCTTTCAGAAGGCTTCTACAGAGTTTCTTCATACCCTGCCAAACTAAGAATTTTAATTCCTCAAAAGGCACCTTGAGTCTGTCTGCCTATGTGATCACAGCAGGAATCCACACTGGAGTCTAAACACTCATAGCTGTCGTCAAGGAGGGGTGAAGAAAAGTATAGGCACTTATGGATTCTCTTGCACCATCTGGTTACTTGGCCAAAAAAAGTCTTTGAACTGAAAAAACCCACTTGAAATAAACCACTGGAAGAAATTTTTGAGCACTCTGCAGCAATGATTAGCTTCTCCCTTTGTCTGTCCACTTCATGTTCACTCCTGCTCTTCAGGACACTTGAGGCTACAGCAGTTGACTTCTCTGGAATACTGGTTCCAGAGTCAACAACAGCAAAGAAGACACTGAGGTGAAGGACCTGAGAAAGTACACACTGAAAAAATTAAGACTCTGTCAGTGAAAGGTCTGTATGTGTAGTAGGAACCACAAACTATGTCTAATCTGAGACACCGGGGGACTCATCACCAACTCCTGATTAAGGGTGTTTGTCTTTAGGTGCCATACCTCAGGCATGGCGTCATCACAGGAAAATAATCCTGTTTTCTGCTTTTTTGTGAAGCAAATACAAATTACACTGTCCATTCCCAGAGATGCAATACTTAAACCAGAGCTCTAATGGATTTTCTGTCCCAGATTTCACAATGACTTAGTTATGAAGCTTTATCTTTTTAGAAAGGGAGGAATCACGAGTTCTGGGAAGAATACCTCATCTGCTCTCAACTCCTATTCTGCATTAAAAAATACAGACTTTAACTTCTTTCAAAATGTATTATAATTTCTTTTTTTAAAGTTCACTGAAGTCATCAAAACCTCTCATCTCAGGGATTACACACTACCTTATACTGTGGAACTCAGTATTGTAAACAAAAGGAACTTGAGGAAAAGTAGTCTCTATCAATCCACGACTGACTATTCAAAGACATTTGGATTTTCTCGACTTCCCAGTAGCATAATTCAAATACTACTTCAGAAAGATTTTTGAAGACTAGTCAATTTAAAGCAAAATAGCTGTTGCTTTGAAAATTCTGGACTAGAAAGTCCAGAAATTTAAGGGAGAGTTTACAGCTTCTCCCCGTTACAGCCACAGACAGACACACACTGCTTATAGTGCTTGCACCTGTAAGTTTTCTGCCATTCAGAGGAAACAGCTGGTGAAAGCAAGCAATTTCCAAAATCTGCACGTGTGCACAGAGGCAGATTTCATGGCAATGTCAGCAGTTAACATGAGGCAGCTCTGGGGATTTAATGAGTGCAGCTAACAACAATGATGACGTGCATTACAACAATATGTTGAAGAAGAGTATGATGTACAAGAAAAAATGTGACCAAAACTTATATATAGATATGTCCTTTATGTAGATGCACATGCGCTAAATAAGCAGAGTAATTTATTTTATTACCCTTTAGATTAGGCATTAAGAAACCAGTTTCAACCACAGATATTCCAGAAGCGAAATCATGGAGGCTGGGAGATTTTTCCAGGGAAATACCACTATTTTGTGCTATTCATTAAGCATGTGACACTAACCCCTTGGGAGAGATATGACACTGGCTAAGACACATTTAATATGAACTGATACATCAATTCTTATACCTGTTTGCCACTGCCACTCACAAACAGTCAAAAATACGAGAATAAAGAGGAAGTTGCTAATTAAGTCATGAATAAATAACACATCAGATGGAGATGTGCTTCAATGTCCCAAAATGAAATGACAGATCATTCTAAAAAAGGGAGTCAGTATGGCTTTGAGTTATCTACATTAGCACTGTGGTTCTAATTGGGAATATGCTTTTGAAGTGCATCTGCCAACTGGTCTCCATTTCCACATCTTGGTGCATGCTGCAAACCTGTTCTGGAGCATGTCACAGAACCATAGAATAAGAGAATGTTCTGGGTTGAAAGGGACCTTGAAGACCACCTAGCTCTAACCCTGCTGCCATGGGCAGGGACACCTTCCACTACCCCAGGCTGCTCAAAGCCCTATCCAGTGTGACTTTCAACACTTTCAGGGATGGGGAATCTATAGCTTTTCCGTAAAACTTGGATGGGCCCAAGCCAGAGGTGCTCTTCATAAGCCCACCTAGAGCTCCAACTATGAATTATGCCCACTGAACCAAACCAGAACTACCTCTACAAAGCAAACTCTCAGCATTTAATATAGACATTGGTCACCCAGCTGCATTCCACAGATCTGCACCTACTGGGCTGAACAGTACCAGCCTTTGTCACCAGAAATTGGTCCAGAGCTCAGGAAGACAGGCTCTGTCACTGGTCAGCTGAAGGATCGAGGACATGCTTCCTCTCTCGTTTGCTGTCCCCCAGCACAAGACTTTTAACCTCCTTTGGATGGAACTTTGAGGCCTAGCAATGAAAAGTGATTTCCAGTTATTTCAAACATATCGTTAACATGACATTCTGGTAATCTATCTCCCTTACAGACTGTGTTGTACCTTGGGGGTTTGTAAACTACCTATTCCTCACCCACATCTCACTTGTCAGACTTTCCACTGGAGCCAAGACACGCTTGGGCAGAAACAGACCCTCTGGAGCCTGTGAGGTCCTCCTGCAGAGCACACAGGTAGTTCAGTGTCAAGACGGCATTTTTTAATGGAAATCTTACAGATTGCTGCTAGGAATGGCAGTGTCACTTGGCCTCATTTTCCACTGATTTGATTCCAAAATAGACAGTTTCCCACTTTTGTTAACATAAAGCCTCCACAGTAATTCAACATGGCATTAAAAAAATATCACCTAATTTGATCAGTATACATCAAACAACTTTTTATCCATGTTAAGTTTATTGACATTTTTCCCTCACCTCTTATACATACTGAAAATGAAATATTTCTTTGGAGTGTTATAAAGGAAAGTGGAAGCTAAATCTGCATCACAAAAAGGCTCTAATGGTGCCAAGGATAAAAAGTATAAGGTGATGGTATCACACAGCTGGCCATGGCACCCAACAGAGACAACCTGCCACTGCAGCATCAGCTATAGGTCTCTGAGGCTTGTTGAGTCCAGAGACAGGCACTTTGTCCAGAAAAAATTCTTTGGGAAAAGCTAAACTGCAAACATCACCGGAGCCTTTTGTCACGGAAAACTGTGGGGAATTTTTACCAGCTCTGATTCCTGCTGAGAATTCACCTCCATTTAAAAGTTCAACACATATGGCTTAGTGAGGATGTTTAATAAGGTTAAATGCAGTACAGACACTACTTCTGGTACCAAAAAAAAAAGAAAAGAGCTGAATTTATTAGGCCTGCAGATCAGTAGATAAATTTCTCAAAGAGACTCTATAGCTATCTCTCCACTAGTGCATTAAACATGACTAGAATATTAAACACATCCTCTAGCACAAGCATCTCAAGTCCTCAATATTGAACTATCTCACCCTCCAAAATGGGGTGTCCATAGGATAGCTGGATGTCAGAAGCAACTCTGGCACTTGCAGACTCCTGGAAAGCCTGGAAGGAGAGTTACAGCTGTAGGGGGCCAAAACCACACATGAGTGCTGCAAGAATTTACTGGTAGGCTTGCCTGGAGTTAGAATACTGAGAAACATTTTCCAAAATCTGTTGTGAAGTAACCTAATGGCAGCAGTGTCTGTACATATCACCCCCACTACCTTTTTCTGGAAGCCTAGAGTCCTGGTGGGACAGCAGAAGAAACACAGACACACACAAACATAAAAGCAGATTAGGGAAATTCAGTTCTTGGGGTTATTTCTTCATGGTCCAGCAGTAACTGTTGAATTGTAGAGTCTTTAATAATTTCCTTAGGATGTATACTAACTCTAAATGACATCAAGCCTCTGAAGATTATTGAATAATTAAAAAAAAATTGCCTCCCCTTTTATGATTGTTTAATACTCTGGTTTGTTTATTCCCATGAATGGAAAACAAAGGGAAAAAATGGTGTTCGACCTATTGGTTGATCCAACTAAACTTTTTTTTCAGTTTCCATATTTTTCGCTGGGAGTTTAGCTTGAAAAGAATTAAGAAAACATTGTGATCTCCATCAGATAGAACAGAACAGCTGAAGGGAAAAATGGGAAAAGTTGTCTATAAACACCTTCTTCCTCTGATCCCAAATGAGCCAGGCTGAGCCAACTCTCAGCATGAACTGCAGCACAGTAAGGACTACAGAAATAAGATACAGACAAGTCATCTAAGTGTCAAACAGATCCCATTGCTCACAAATTCTGTTCTCTGCTCAGCCTGACAAGTTCCTCTCTGTATCTCACCCAGACAGAAAGAATTAGCTCCAGGGAGGTATTTTCAACAGCATGCCCAAGGAGAATCCTTTTTCTTATTTAGTCTCTTGTACTGAGACAACATCCAACATCCAGACCCCAGAAAAGGATCTGGCTATTTCCTAGACCTCTAGATTAAAAAAGCCCCTTTTCATACATAAAACTCACAGAACAACGCTAGACAACATACCAGCAGGTATCCAAACTTATTTAATTTTATTTAGTTTAATTTTTGTTTGTTTAATTTGATATGGCAATAATTATATATGGCATTATTGCCATTGGCCACTAAAGAGAACCCTCCATGAACAACAACAAAGATAAGCTGGCAAGTAATTAATGCAAAAGGGCAGGTTTTAGAAACACATCAGCATTTGAGAGCTCCAGCCAATATTCTTGCATACCTGAGGAGTGATACTGTTCACATCTGTATGAAGATGTTGAACTGAACACCAGCCCCAGTTCTGTTACATATTTTGCTACTTAAAAAAAAAAAAAAACAGTGGGCAGAATGAGAAATAAAATTTGTTCATATCAAGGGATGACCAACACAGGTAATGTGTGGAAAAAATTTTTTTCAAATAAATGAAGATATGAAGTGTTTTTGGAATTCAGTTTTGTAATTACATAAATTCTACTGCTGCTTTCAGCACACACTCCAATACTCACAATGCTGGATTCCTACTTTTTCAGGGAATAGACACAGAATGGCAAATATGGCCATTTCATGCCCTTCAAAGCACCTAAAAATTCAGGTGATGATGCCTAACTACTTAAAAATTCCACTCTTGGTGTGAAGATCTGCAACTCAAAGTTTGTGAGCTTCAGTGCCATCCTATGATGACACAATGGGATAACTGATGGTCAGGATATCAGCATTATCACTGGATGGATTTGCTTCTGCCATTCTGTATGACAGACAACAGAAAATAGACCTAAACCTCTTCTCTTTGACCACTGGAACTGCACCACTGCATGTAACAGCCAAATTTGACACTGTATTTTCCCTGGAAAGGAAAAGACAATGCATTCCTCAGAATTCTGATATGACATGATATGCTAAACTTGTCTCCTCTGGAGCTTTTTCAGTCAATCAATAAAATAACTGTCTTGGAGGATTATTGAATACATGATTTTGAAGGCATGAAAACTACAGCTCCTTCTGAGTGCCTGCCTGTTTACCGATGGGTTTTGTGAAAAACAATCAACATACCCTGTCCCTGCTGAGCAATGATAACCAAATAAAATCGAACCTTCACTCCACTGTGATCATACAGTAATCTAAAAATTGAACAATTTCCTCCCGCCTTCCTTCCTTGCATTCCCTAGAACCATTAGAAACAGTCACAGCTATGGTATGGCTCAACGCAGCAAAAGCCCAGGCAGGACTAAACTGGAGGATTTTTTTGCAAAGGTCCGGTACCACAAGCTTTTTAAAAATGTGACACTTCTTATATTTCTTCATACAGCACAAATGTCTGCTATTCAAGTCAAAATAAATAAACACGTAAAACATTGTGTAATGGTATCATTAAAAATAAGCACTTTCTGTTTTCAAAGAAATTAGCATGCAATTAAAAAATACTGAGAGCTCTGCCACACCAGCAGAAAAGGCAACATGGCAAAGGACTTGAGGCTGAGCATTGAGCACTGAGGCTGGGGTGCTGGTTGTAGGCAAGGGCATGTTGAAGAATACGAAAGAGCCTCAACTGGCAGGGGGTTGGTTATGCTGCACGAACTGATGAAAATATATCACACTTCTGACAACAAAAAATGACCAGAGAATAATTGACATGAAGACTTGGCAAGGGACAACAGGGAGAAGATGGAAATATACTAGTGGCCACGGTAAGAGCTATGATAAAATCTAGTTGCAGTGATAGATGACCACAATTCAATGACAGATTAAAAAGTAACCCTGACACTTTCATCTTTTGATTGCCTTCATCAACATTACATCTAGTCAATTCTTCACACCCATTATTTCCACGTATCTGAAGATTTATCGCTCATTTTTGAAAGGTAATGTTTAATTTTGTGTCCTCTAGAAGCAATTAACTAAATCCATCTTCTGAATCTTCAGCACTGTTACAGCATTTTTGCCATGTTTTAATCGAAGTGATCTGCCATTAAGTATAGATTCATCATAACATTTTATTTCAGGTTTGCTTTTGTTTTATCATCATGAAGGGCACCACAATAACATGAATATATAAAGAGACCTAAGATTCAACAATGCCACACATATTAGGGTACAGATAACATTCAATATTGCTCAGTAAATGTTAAAAACAAACAGCATATAGAGGTGCAAAGAGGTTTAGAACTCATTTATTACCATATTTTGCAGTATCAAGCTCAGCTACAGTCAATCTCAGAAGGGCTAGCTAATTGTGTGCCAGAAAGGAGCAAGCATGTTTGTCTTTAGCTTGATTCAGCAGTATTTTTGGGGAGAGGAGTGAATCTGGTTTTTTGCCAACAGATTTTTTTTTTTTTTCCAGACCACATATCTTAGGAAAAGGACTATGAAAATAATGATGAGAAAAACGCAGCCTCCTGCTTTACAGCACAAAAGATGTGAATAATCAAGAGTCAAGAGGGATGGGAAAAAATTGCAAAGATTCATAGAGGAGTCTCATGAGATTTGGTCAGTTGTTCAAACTATTAACAAAAATAATTCAGGGACTTACAGGGAAAAGTAGCAGTAGATGACTGTGACTCCTGTCTTAAAGACAGCTGCTCAGTGAGCACCAGCAGCCAAATTAATGGATATACTTACATCTCAGCAGAATAATTATTTTTTCAGTTAAACCCTCTTGCACATATAGAAACCTTTGTGCCAGCAGGTTACTAAATGATGCTATACATGTGTGTCTCTAAGTAAATTAGAGGAATATAATGCAAGATTGTAGATGAGATCCTTATAGGTGTGACTAATGAAAGAATAGCATAACACCACAGGTGCTTGGGCTAGATGATTCCTTGAGGAAGGCTATGCAAAAGGGCTCTTCTTTGGAGATTAGAAACTTTTCTTTTTAATGTAAAGATCATAAAATCATAGAATAACAGGTTGGAAGTTATCCCATCTTCCAGATCACTCATGATGATATTAACCAGATATTTATAAAATCAATAAAGATTATTATATTAATGGACAACAAGATTACATAATGTAAACTTCTGGCTTCCCTTTCCAAATTACAGCACCAGCATCCAATTCAAAAAGCACCCAATGCCACATAAATGGGTATGCTGGGAAAGACATACAGTATCAGCCTTGATGCAGACAGGTTAATAATATATGAGCATGTGACTAAAGTGGGTCTACTGGAAAGATAAGCCGATCAACTACCTTAAATGCATTTGCTAATTCACTGCCCATCTTTTTATTCTGATTTTTTTTCCCTGTCCATTTAAGGGGGATGGTTTATAAAAAGAATTGCAGGCAGATAATCAGCATTTTTAAAATAGCTAAGTTATTCCCCAGCTAGCTCAGTCATTTTTCTGAGGGGAAAAAAAAAAAGGATGAAATGCCAAAGGAGACACCATTTTTGATTAAAAGGAAATGAGATATTTCCTCCTTAAAATTGATTTCTCTTAATCACCCCTCGTTCATCACACACACACAGTTACTGCTAACTACTTCTCTACACATTCCATAAGCCCTAAGTGCCCAAGGAGAACCTGCTTTCTCTGTCACACAAGGTAAAGGTGAAGTCCAGTCCACCTCATCTATGCAATTAATTGGTACCTACGTTCTAGGTACCTAACAAAGGCTGCTTATGGGACTCCGGTACTTTCTTTAATTTGTTATCACAAAGTAAGTACTCTGGAAAGCCTTCACCTATAGACCTTTATCTAGCTAAACTGAAGTGAACAACATCTTCTCTGAATTTAAGTGCATGTAAACTGACCATTGTAGCTTTCCTGTGTTCCACCTCAAGCTCCTTCTTCTCTTCATCAGTGGTTGTCGCTCACCTACCACAGCTTTCTGCTCAGTCATGCAGGTCAACATGCAGCATTTGAACTGTGTGGAGTTGCTGCCAAGGGGCATGAAGCCAAGCAAGACCAAGAGACAGAGTTCACCCCTCATGAACAAGCCAGCAACAGCAGTTTCCCAACATGCAGGGAATACCTGTCCACCTATTTTCCCAAAGAGAGAAAAAAAAAAGAGCTCTGACAGCTGGGTGGAGTCAAGAGGTCACGCAGGTAGCATTCACTTCACTTACTGCCAGAAGGGTAACAGATGGGCATTTGGCTTAAGCCACATTCACTGTACAGAGAATGGAAAGAAACAAGGTGCAATGAATTATCTACAAGCTCATTGAGCTCTAAAATGAGCCGTCTTCTAATACAGATCTGTCAGTCAGATCAGCTGTATACCCTCTGGAGGGTCACAGCTCTCCCAGTAGAAATGCTGGCTATGTAACCTCACATGGATGTGCTGAACTGCACTTTCTGGATAGATATAACCAAACAAATGAAGTGAACCAAGGAGCTTCCTTGTGTTGCTGCACAGCACAATTTGTTTCTATCTAGATTAACTTATTTCACAGCACAACTAGCTGCATCCAAGCTGCCTACTGGCAGTGGAGGGAGCTGGCACGTGCTAACCTCCAGAAAGCATCAAACCTGGGAAACTGCTGGGACAAATTCATGCTAATGACTGACACATGACAAGTGCATGCCTGAGCACAGGTGTTGTGCTCAAGCATGTAAGTCTTGACATTCTACAGATTATCAGGAGCACCACAACTCTTAAATTTAGCAGTGCCATAGTTTATAGCTCAAAGCCAAAACTAAGGGTCATATATATAGTTCTGCAGGTCCTGAAGACACCTTCGTAGGTAAAGTTCTGGTTGGTTTGGGAGAAATTTTTGTAATCCAATTAGAAACCTATTGTATGCGATTGGAAAACGCTTAAAAAGTCTAAGTGAATAACCTAGGATTCCTATCTGAATAGCCTAGAAGGTCAAAAGCTAAAGCAAATCACTGCTTATGCAGAGAAAAAAAGACATGTCAATGTGTTAGAATATGAAAAAAAGGGCTAAATAAATATCTCTTGTATCTTTAACAATTAACAAGACTTAGTGCGTTACCCAGTAATATTGAGAATTTAAATGCAATTTTGTATCATCTATTATTTTCACCTTCAAATTTTTAGTGTATTCTAAAAGCCACAGTAGCATAAGAAACCACCAGGAAAAACGGTCATCAGAAGACACCAAGAAAAATGGTCATCTGTTTACAAAATAATATTTGATTAAGTAGGAAAATTAGTTTACATTTTAGCCTTCTAAATCTGGAAGATTCAATTTCCTACTCTTCCTGACTTATTTGCCTACTGAAAAATGTGACAGGCGCTCAGATTCCCCGCACAGCCAAGCGCAGCTCCTGGAAGGCAAAGCCCTCAGCTTTTTGATTGTGTTTCAGCCCAGTCCAAAAGCACGAAGCCCAGCCAAGCTCAGGTGCACCTGCACTGGATTACAACTCAACATTTGACATTGCAGCTAAGCAATGAGCTCACATGCTAAAGCTATGGTGGGTAAATAACAACCAGAATGGGAAACCTTAAAATATCCCTCATGTGAACAGGACATAATTACAGGAATGAAGCTCTTCCTTTCAAGTAACTTTAGGGTTAACAGGCCAGCAGAGTAAGACAGTGGGGCTATCTCGTATCCCAATTCAAAGAACAAGGGATAACTTATTTTTAATCACATGGATTTGAGCTTGCTTTTAAAGGCTATCTTCTCTGTCCTACATGTATTTTGATTCAGGACTCACACAAAATCTACAGTAAAAACCCTCTGCATTTCACATGGTATACAGAATTTACGTGCAGTGCATTAACCTGCTGGCTAATACTACTTAGTCAACTAAAGCTGAGCTGTGTACCAGTTCAGGGCTGTCTTCTAATTATCTTGGAAAAGGCAGGTTGAGAAGGAGCAACAGGTGGAAGTCATTCCAACATTAACTGAAAAAAAAGTGTCTGTCAAGTCAGTCAACTCCTCTCATGGTCTTCTCCACCCCATTACTCTATTAGTACCTCCAGATAGGTGGCTCAAGAGGGCCAGTCATGCTTGCCTTAAATACCTGTTTTAGAACAAAAAAATACTCTCTTACAGAGGAGCTCTCTCTGTTAAGGGGCATCCTGATGACCAGCTCTGGCTGGATGCTGGTCATACACCTGATAACCTACTTAAAGCTTGTGAGACAAGTCTTACTTACAGACCTAACTCCCGCTGGTACAACCATTCTGTACAGAGCTCCGTGTTGACACAACTTCACAGCATCCAGAAATTCTACTAGCTGCACCAGAGGTACCTCTGGCATCTCTGCAGAGTGCTGGATTGTGCCATGGAGACATACCCATGAACTAATGAAAATTCAACATTCATATTAGTATGGAAAAAAAGTCATTAACTGCTATTGAACTGCCAATTATCCAGTGTAACTGCAGACCTCCCAGCACAGCTGTTTTACCTTCCCTCTCTGCTGCGTGCAATATTACATTCATATTGCAGATTACATTATCACAGCGACCTGTAACCAGCTCCTAACTGCTGAGAGAACAAATTATTTTGCCAAAATTACCAGTTCAAATCCATAATAGTGAATAATGAATTAGACATGCCCAGACTTGGGGATTTTTTCCTTGCAGTATCTGTACTTATGAGGAATTGTGGCATTCAATTACAAATATTAAATAAACTGTCGCTTTGAAATGATTCTTCTTCCAGCTATTTTTTATGACTCCATGTCACAGGGGAGCAAAAAAGAAAGTTTGTCCTGGATAAGCTAAAATCCCTAGTGGTAACTAAATATTACTTGACTTCCACTGAAAGTTTTTATTATCCTTCAGTATTGATAGATTGCACTTGATACTACCCTTTAATATCTTTATTAAAAGAGTGGGGAAAAGTGAATTGTTACTAAATCATCCCAATGTTCTGGTGATACCTAAACAAAAGGTACTCTCCTCAAGTTACAAATCACTAGAGGTTGTAGAAGTACCCTAGAGAAGTAGTAACACTCATTTATTGGTTTCCTCCCCAAGCATCCACTACCAGCCAGTAGCAGAGTCAGGACATTTGGCTCTGTCGACCTTTGTATCAGATGTGTGTCATGGAAGTTGCTATGTTTGTCTGTTGTATTCTGCCAAGCATGACATTGACTGCCATGCCTTTATCAAATTGCTAAGCTTTCTGTATCACTACAGACATTAAATTATCTGAATAAAAATTCAGTGCACTAATAAATATCTTCATATAAATATCCCTCTTTCCTTTATCTCTTTTGTTTTTCTGTCCTCAAGGCAATGAAAAAAAAAATTGCTAGGTATAGAGTAGGTATAAATTCATAAAGTTTCTGTCAATTTTCCACTCCCATTAACTTAAATTACTGTACTTCTTCATTACCTGGGCATAATAAAAGTCTTTCAGCAAAAGTAAAAGGATATCATGGTTACATGCACTAAAGTCCTGACCTTGTAGTTTTGTAACTTTTTTCTATGACTACTATGTATATTTGAACAAGCATACTTATGACACCTGGTGCAATGAATGTAAAGGTACTGAGAACACAATAAAGATTTATATACAATGTTGGTGACTAATGACATCTCAGCTGGCAAGGCATATACTTATGGCACTGGCATTTATTACAAATGACCTAGGGGGAAACTTTCATCTTCTGTGATACCAGCAGGAGCATCTGAAACCACACCAAGACACACTTGTGAGCACTGACAGAAATAATAATTAAATCAGAGTAGACACAGAAATGTGTCACAGAAATGGAGTGCTGGAGAAGATCTCAAAGCATCAGCTAGCCCAACCTCTCCAAATGCAAGAGCAACACCACTGGAAGAGGTATTTATCTAACCTCTTCTTGAAAACCTGGAATAAAAGAGATGCTAAAAAAATGCAGCTAGATGAGAACCAATCTGAAATCAGTTCCCTAATTTCCTTCATTTCTTTAGGTCTTAATTTGGTTGGTTCTAAAGAGAGACTGATCATCATTCTGTCACTGCCAGCATCCTACACATTGGGAACTTTTATTTCTTCTCCCCATCCTATTTTTCAGTGTTAAACAAACCCATTTACTTTGATGTCACCGCATATGCCCTGTTCCATAATTATTTTAATTAGAAATACTTTCTTTCATTCCTTACATCTCTTGTTTCTTTCCATCTCCCTGAAAGCCAGTGAGGAAACACTGGACACAGCATCCTTGCTCAGGCTTAACTAATGACAAAACAAACCCTGTGTCTTGTGAATGACCCTTCTATTTATGTACCCCAAGGTAAGATGGATCTTTTTTCAACTCTACTGCACCTGTAACTTTTTCACTTGCTTCAGATTCCGGTCCAGTAAGACCTTTTTATATTGTCCTACTGCTTAGCCAAATCTTTATCATTTTAAGTAACAGATTCATCGTTCCTTATATAATGCAGCACTACGTGCTTGTTCCTATTTATAAAGAGCCATTCCTCCAGTTTGTAAACATAATTTTGAATCCCTTTTTGTCCATGGAATACTTGCAATTATTCCAGATTGATGTCATCACAGATCATATCTATTTCATCATACAAGTCTGGATGATTCAATGCTGGCAGCTGGAGTTGGCTTTTAAATAGTCTGTTGGCACCTCCCAGCAACATTAACTACCTGGCTGTCTCTGCATAAGCGGGTATTCCTTCCCCTTCAGAGTAGCCGCTTTCCACTGTGGATAAGCAGAAGCCTGTCATCAATTCCCTTGGACAAAGAGGAGTCATTTTCCTATCACACCGTCTGCTACAAGCCCTTCTCTCTCTCTCTGTCATTAAAACCTATGAAACATGACAGAGATGGAGAGAGAGTGAGGCAGGCTGGGTACTGCCCTGAGGAAGAGGAACGGATGGAGACAAGGCTGAGGATGGATGATCTTGTGGCAAGCTGGCAACTGTAAGATAGACTACCAGGTAACCTGTAAGCAGGTAACCTGTAAGATAGACTACCCTCCAGGATCAGTGCCTGTTGCTGTGCCCTCCTTGTAGTGCTGGCTCATCACCAGCACAGTGACAGCACTCTTCACAGGGCTATCCTGGCCTCAGGAAATCCCTCCCTGCTTGGGGCACTACTTCCTTCTTCTTCCTTTTTTTCCCCCTATATTATTTATCAAATACATACATGTGTATATGTACACACATACATGCAGAATTATGTATGTGGTGTTTCTGCCACAGTATGATCTACTGTTCTCCTTAAATGCATTAAACTATAAAATATATAAAAGCAAAATCAGAATATAAAGTAACATATTCTATTTTATACTCCTGTGATTTATGAACTAGTAATGAGCACTGCACACATGAATCTTCTTCCAGCTAGAAAACTTGTGTTTGCAATATGATTATTTAACCATTGTATCAGAATAACTCCTCTAACATCTGAATCTTCAAAGCGAAGTATGTCACAACTCGGTTATGATTTCCTGCAGGAGGTAATATCAAGATTCTGTCTATAAAATATTTAGAAAGTATCTGTTCATGGCAGGAAATACAAGTTACATTTACAGTAGGAAACACAGGTAACATTTCACTGTGCCTGCTCAGAAACTAAGTTGCCTTGGCTCTCTCCATAGCCATTCAGGAAATAAGGACACCTCCCAGAAAGATGAACCCTTCCATTTTAAAAATAACAACCACACAGACATCTAAGATACCTGTTACAAACTGGTGACTGTCTCATGCTGATTCCAGAGGGAACCTGGAGGATAAGCCTTGGCTGTACATTTAAGGAACAGCTCACTTACCTAAGCAAAGGTGTCTGGTGACATTTTGGATGCCTCAATTATGCAGGACGCCTGCATAGGACTGGCAGGTACAGCAACAGATCTATGCAGGTTCACTGAAGTTCTAGAGAGGCAGCTGCAGTCCAAACAAAATACCTCGAGGCACCTAAAATATCTAAGAAGCACTTAGATACTGAGCTCTTTATTTTAAGCTTTCTTGACTGTATCACCTGTATTGACAAGAACAAGACTCAGCTGTTTAAATCTCAGGAGCTGGTGTCGTGTCTAATACCTGGGCACAGTGACATGGCACAGGATTTGCAGGAGATCTGCACCAACCTGGACTGGAAACCAGAAGGCAAATATGATACTGTGAAACCAAAATGACAGTAGACGCCTTTGCCCAAGCATCCACATTCTGTTCTACATCTCCATTAACAGCACTTGGAGAGTTTAGTAATCCAGCTCTCCCTTAGACATCTAATGCTATAAATCTCAATTTACATAAACCAAATCCACCAAATTTTTAACATCTGAAGTAAGATGAGACAGATTTCATTAACAGAAGCATGATGTTCTGCACCCTCAGTACTTCAGGTGAAGGATGAATTAATTCACCTAAAAATAATTATTTGTGTATCACTGTCAGGGAAAATAGACTATTTAGTCTCAATGAGTAGTAGCTTCAGTCGACCTTAGGGCAGCAACTAAAAAACAGTTTGTCAGAAAGATGTCAAAATTGCTTTGAAAGTCAGCAGGCACCCAATGAAGTCCATATATATACTTGCAGTTTTATAAAGGCAATAAAAATGCATAAAAATAAAAATTACAGTGTTAGCACAGAAGAGATTACATCTTTTTTAGAGTGACAGCATAGAATAGATGACAGCTTTTTCAGAAACAACAACTCCTCTGTTTTAAGGTCTGACTTTATGTAAAACTAATTTTCTGACTACAGTATTCTCGAAACAGCAGGGCGACTATATAGCAAATGATGCCTCCTGGGTTTTGCTAGTTTAATTTTATTAAAATTAGAGCCTTTGAGAAACCCTAGATGAGCAACTCTGAAGTCCTCTCTATAAACAAAGACAATGCAGACAGCACTTCAGAGAATAGTAGGACGTTTCCTATTCTCTGCAAAACATTTGATCTCTAAGAAGAAAGGTTCATTTTTGCACTAATCCACTTGTTTTCTCCATCCACTTTATAGCATTATTTCCCATAAACTATGAAACGCATTCTAAAATTATAGTAAAATGAAAGCCCAGCACTTAAGTCTTCCAGCTATAATAATGACTTTAAAGAGGGGGTTATTTGGAGATTCAATGCATTGATTATTTAACTTCCTAAGATAAAGAAGTATTTGGGTGCTTGAAAATTGAATGCCTGGAACTAATGCATTTGATTCACAGACCAAACACTGAAGAAGAATCAGACTTGTTAAAAAAATTGTGGACACTGTCTGACTGGAGATAGGCTGACAGACTAGTAAAAGCACAACAACTATTTCAATTCATGTTATCTAAGCAAGACACCTAAAAACACAGCAAGAACAAAACACAATCAACCTGAATCTCAAAAAATGGTAAGATTTACAGCTCAATTATTGAAATCTGACAACAGTAATCTTCCATACTCTTTATTTGTGAGATGACTTACAGTACATTCTCAGTTACATCTGTTGTTATTATTGATCAGTATTTTGTTTGGAGATTTATATTTCTGTACAATTTACAGCAGTTTTAAATGCAATTACTGGAGGTAAGCACAAAAACTGGTAGGTGCTTAAGTATCCAGTTACACATCATCTGTGAAATAGGCAAATAATTATGGGACAGAATGTAGAGGTTAAGTAGAGGAGTAAAGCACACTGAGATATAGATATACGTGTAGGTCATTACAGACTGCAGCCCTTCCCTGAGAAATGCAGCTCTTATATGCAACTTCATTAATTCCCCCTTGCTACCACATATTTGTAACTTGAAGTAGAAATATCAAAGCATGTGATTTTTATATCATACATGTTTACAATTTCAATAATGCTACTCAGTATTTTCATCATGTTGTGAAATCAAATAGAAACTGCTTATTTACTTACATACTTATATATTTACTTTTATAACTTTTCACTAAATCAAGTTGATGGTCTGCAATCCTGATACTTGCATCTGTCCTCCTAATCCATCTTAGCATTCCAGCATCAAAAATAAAGTAAAATGTTAATCATTCCATGTAATCCAAGGAGGATGTACATGGCTATTCAGTAAGTCTATTCTAAAAAATAGCTACAGGTAGCTTGGATGTATAGGACAAAGGACTCTTAGTGATTGTCAATAGAAATACTAAAACCACACAAATAAATTTTTTAAATGCTGGAAATCTTAATAAATAGGTAGCAAATAAATATTCATAGAGGAATATATTATATATAAACCTACAGTTTGATTATGAATAGAAAAGAGGATGATACAAGCTGTAATTCCTGTTACAAAGACTTGTCATCTCATCACTGAAAGCTACATTACATGCTGCCTAGAAGGTAGCATAATAAAACTTGCTGTAATAACATTTTATTTATGTCCATAAAATTGAAGAACGTTAAATCTCTGGTTATTTTATTTTTAATACAGAGATGAATTTTAACAAGCTAATTTATAAAAGGTTACACCAATGTCTAGATCTAAATCAAAGGAATTAATGTCCACACTACCACAGTTCACACAGAGAAATTCTTGTAACACATTTCAATAGCTGATGAGGCTAAAGGTCAACACTCACAATATCTGTTTGGAATTAAATGAAAGAATATGTCAAAGTTTAAAAGTTTAGTTGGCAACCAGCGTGAAGTTCAAGAGCTATGCGTCAGGTCTTCAAACTAACTGGGCCTTTTTCTTCCCATCCAAATTACTACTTGGAATAAATACTTGAGTAATCCTGAAAAGCTTCTTCTGTTCATCCTTATTCACTGTTTATTGATACGTACTCAAGAATCCTTGCAGACCAGTATAAAGTTGCTTAAAACAAGTAGAGGTAACCAACTCAGGCAGTATTTGAATATAGCTGTGCTTAGTCAAAGATGACTTCTTTTCCAGGTAGGTGAGACCAGCTCAGCTGAAATTCTGGTTGTAGTAAGGTGTTCACCAAACAGAAACCCTTCCTGCTCATTTTTCCTTAAGTAAACTAGTACAGTTTTTCTAATAAAAGTACTTTAGCAACTTTCTTCAGAAACACATTCTTTGTTTCTGTTGCAAGATCTGTATTGATGTTTTTCAGATTTTGCATTGCTCCGTGAGAGGGCACAGAAAAAACCACTTCTCTGCAGCTGCTCTGACAGCTAATGGGAAGGAGAGGGCACCGACTCTTGGGGCAGCACGAAACTTAAGCACTTACTACACTGACACACTGTTTAGGGGAACCCGCCTTCTTGAGCAGCTCCCGTAGCAGTGAGGATCTGATTACCTAGCCTAGCATTAGAAGCAGTGTAATTGCTTACTTTTCCTTACACCCCTGCTACAGTGGGTTGGGCAAGTTGTTATTTAAACCTAACAGGCTTTCCTGCAGCTGGGGAAAAAAAAAAAGACAAACTAAAAAGCACAAAAAGCAGCATACATCCCCTCATTTTCTTTCCAATTGCAGTATGCCTTTCTCTGTTATTTACTGTCTCTCTGGCACTTCACATACACAGTGTTATATATTAATTTAATGAGTCATGTAATGCTTCCCTAAGACTGGAACATATCCAGAGGTGGGGAAGGTGGCAGTGGGGATAGTGAAGTCAGACTTTCCAATTACTCTTCAGAGAGAAGCTTTAATTCAGCTCCCGTTTTTATTTTTACATGGGAAGCAATCCTACAGGTACAGAAAAGCCTGTCAAATACACGAGGTGTCTCTGCAGTTGCCTGAATCTGCATGAAGCCTAAGACAAACTCTTTAAGAACTATATCATGTTTTTCCTCCTGAATGAGTAGAAAAGCTGGCATTGGTGACACTTTTAACTGCAAACAGGTAACTGTATCTCTGTCAAAAACCATTTTTTAGGAGATGAGAAGTAGAGCTAAAGTTTCTCTCTCAGAATTTCAAGTAGAGAGGGTGAAAGTAGTGGCAGCATTAATGAAAATACAGGGATCATGTATCAAGCCAAGATACGCCAGCTTGTAACGCTGCATCAGTGCATTGAAGGAGAAGTAGTGCAGTGTTAGCGTCATATGTACTATAAGAGAGCTCAGCTTCCAAACGTGTACATAGTAATTTTAATGCCATAAACTACAGCATTGCAGAGTGGGCTATTCTTTCCACACGAGGTTTGCAAAAGGAAGAATACAAGGAAAAAAACTGAGACAGACGGAACGAGTAACTTGTTCAGGAACATGAAAAAGCCACCTCAGATTTAGGAGTAGGACAAGAATAGAAACTGTAGCTTCTAACCACGAATCGTCAAAGTATACAGACGAGAGGACCAAAACACAGAAAGGCACTAAACACCTCCCTGTCCATCCTNGAGGCCGCGGCAGGTGCCGGCAGCCCGGCCGAGCCCCAGCCAGCTCCGGCCGCCCGGGGGTACACGGGAAGAGAAGGAGAGTTGGTGCAAACCAGCGGCCCGGCACACTCACGGAGACGGCCGCCGGCAGTGAGAGGGAAAAAGGGGGGAAGGAGGAAGGCGCGTCTCCAGGGAAATAAAGTTTTAAAGCGAAGAGGGCAGCGCTCGGAGCCCCGCGCAGCCTCGCCGCTGCCTGCCGAGGCAGCAGCGACTTCGTGAGAAAGGAGGGACGGGGAACGGGCAGCCGTGACCCGGGCGACAGCCCCGGCGCCGGCCGGGCTC
>VZTR01022357.1:64099-78985 GCA_013400775.1 Chaetops frenatus | reverse complement strand
AAGACTTGTGTCACATGTGAACTAATATCCTTTCTGGGCGGGAGTTCACAGTGACATGAACTCCACGAGAGACTGGTGCTTCTTGTGGGAAAAAATCTCCATAGTGAGACAAGAGATACTCTTCTTCCAATTGGACTGATGAAAGTCTATTTCAAGAGTGGTAAATTGACCAGGGATTTTCTAAGTTTGTTTCTCTGTGTTGTTGATGAGAAAGATAGTGGTGAAGGAAGATAAATGAAGTGGGAGAAAGGAACCATCATGGGTGGGGGGCTGGGGGAGGAAGAAGAAACCACCTGGGGGTTGATTTTGATTTTGTTGTCTTTTGTTAATAAACTATTTTTATCTTTGAAGTTTAGGCCTGTTTTGCATTTCTCTTAATCCTTATTCTCATGAAACCACTACACTGCACTCTCGCCTGGTGTGAGCAGGCGAGCAGGTGAATGTGAAACCGCTACAGGGGATTATATGAAATGATGGGCCAGATTGTGGTTTACACATACATGCATACTCTGGAGGTTATGGCAAGCTGCACAGCCCACTGGGGGCTCTGGAGCTCCGTCGGCCATGGCAGACGTACCAGAGGCTGCACCTTTCCCAGGCATGCACCATGTCCTTTCCTAGGGGTCTGGCCAGTGTGGAAGATGGCTAGGTTTTATTTTCCCAGCCTGAAGGGTGGTTGATAGGCCAGGAATGGGAGTGCACTGCTGACACAGTCCTCAGTAGCGTGCACAACCACCTTGGGAGAGTGTGGGAACTGACTCACAGGTGTGCCTGTGCCCCCACATGCACACACACACACACACACACACCTCACGTGTTGTAGCCACCCTCCTAGGCCCAAGGGCTGGCTAGCATTAGGCCAAACCTTCCCTCACGAAATATCTCTTGTGGGTGCTTATGAATGAATACAAATGCTTGAGATTCCCATCAGCTTCAAACTGTGATAAAACCAGAGCGTTTATGGTTTTATCCACGTGAGAGTGGATAAATCTGTTGTGGCTTCATCTGGTGATAGTCAAAGAACACCCCAGATTAAACTGGGAATTCTTAATGCTGCTCCCCTAAGCCCAGAAAGGGGGAGCCTTCACCATGCCATAGGGCACATTGCTGAATCTGGGGGCGTGCCAGGCCCCAAATCTTCTCTTCTTGTTCTCTACAAAGTATTAAATGCCAGAGCACAACTCCTCTGCTGCATCCAGACTCTGAGCTGTCACTTAACCCTGCTGCCTAACGCTTTGGTGATTAGAAGTGTGCTAAAGTATGAAGATACAGAAAATTCTGGTGAGGAGGAAGGGAATTGCTTGAGCACTCTGGCCATTTCTGCATAGGAAGCCAGAATGAGCAAACGTAGGGACCTGATGATATCCCAAGTTAAAGAGAATTTGATGCAAATCTGTGTTTCATGCACAACTCAGAGAGATAGAAAGAGCTAAAATACTTGCATAAGTCCAAACTTCAGTAAAGATGACATGGAGGAGACTGCATGATGGTGCAGCAGAAGTTCAGGAGTCATTTTGCTAAAAAATTCAACAGATTAAAAGATTTATTTTGTTTTTTCTTTGGCAAGACCCCCACCATAATGTGGTACTGGATAGCAGTCTCGAGCAACCACCATAAATAATTTGGTTAGCCTGAACTCTGGGGAACTCCAATAATCTTTTAAGATCTTGATGCACCATCTGATACAGGAGTAATTTTACTTAGATTATTCCGATAATTTTGGGTAATTTTCCCTAGAATTAGATAAGAAGAAAGTGTTATAACATGGGCACCATTGGACATTTTAGGGGGGGTTATTTCATATACTCATTAGCAGAAGTCAGAAGATTTTACCAAAAAAAAGCATTCATTTAACAACCTTACAAGAACAGATGGGCAACTCCTCAGTTCACCCTCAGCAATGAGGTCACATCTTTCTCAGTGACACCCCTAAAGGCCACAATGGTTTCCACCTGGAGCCTTCTCTTTTTCAGGCTGAACAGTCCCAACTCCTCCAGCCTGTTTTCATAGCAGAGGGGCTCCAGATCTCTGACCATCTTTGTAGCCTCCTCTCAATCTGCTCCAACAGGTCCATGCTTTTCCTGTACTGGGGACCCCAGAGTGGATGCAGCACTCCTGGTAGGGTCTCACCAGAGCAGAGGGGCAGAGTTCCCTCCCTCACCCTGCTGCCCACACTGCTTTTGACACAGCCCAGGACATGTTTGGTTTTCTGGACTTCAAGCACACGTTGCCAGTTCATGTCCAGCCTCTCATCCACCAGCATCCACAAGTCCTTCCTGGCAGGGCTGGAGTATCAAGGTTTCCCTTGATCCTTTCATCCCACAGCCTTTATTGTTACCAGGGGCTGCCCTGACCCAGCTGCATCACCTTACACTTGGCCTTGTAGCTCATTAGGTTCCCATGGACCCACTCCTGGGGCTTGTCCAGGTGCCTCTGGATGGCATCACATTCTTTATAAGTGTCACTGAGAAAGATGTGACCACATTGATGAGTGTGCACTGAGGATTAACCCATCTGTTCTTGTAAGGTTCTTATCTACTTCCATGTGTAGGTGTGCACAGTTCTACACCCAAGTTTGCTTTTTTTCCTCTCCTACTCTGCTTTGCTAGCTAGCTATGTCCTGTTACTATTAAAGAACATATGTACTGCTGCTATTAAAGAGCATTTAGTTCATGGCAAGTGACATTTTCACTAGAAGGCTCTTAAATAGGGAGTAGATAATTCAATTTCCAGCTAAGAAAAAGAATAATAAATAAATAATGCTGAAGCAGTCTTTTTGTTCCTTCCTAATGGGAGGGTAATCATTAATCTTTTAGCCACTGGGGAAATACATTTAAGGAAAAATTGGGAGGATGATAATAATTAAAAATAAGACTGAAATGAAATTACCCACATTAGTAAAGTTACTAATACCATGGAGTGTCTACATGCAATAGAGACAATGACAGGGAAGGCTGTCATTATTTATGTAGGCATCCAAAGGCCTAGCAGCAATGTCAGCTTTCTTTCTTGTTTGTTTGTTTTTTTAAAGATAGGAAATCATCTGAATGATTCAGGCTATTTATATAATATGGAGCATTGCTCAGGTTTTTATGCTGTAACCCAGCCTGGCCTTCCAAGCACGCTCAATTATCTCAGTGCATCTCAAAAAAAACAGCTACACAGAAAAATTTACATTGTCAAGCTCCTTTACACACTTAATTCTTGTCTTTAGAATGTAAACTTGTGTGCAGTCACAGCTGGGTTAAAGAAGCCACAATTGCATAGTTGCTGCTGGCCACCACAGATTCTGTTAAGGCGAGGCATCTTTTTTATTATAACCTTGCTTGTGGTGCTGCTTGCAGCTCCACATGATGCTGAGGTTCTGGTAGATGGCATGTTCTTTCTTCATTCAGGTTTTTCCCTGGTGTCAGTCTGACCTTTTCAAAGTACATTCTGTGATATGAAAGATGACAGTGATCTCTCCTTCCCCTTAATCTCTTTCCCTGACACCAAGAAACAGACATCAGTGTTCCAGTTTGGTTTTGATTACAAGCATTCCAAGAAGATGAGTCTTACGTTTAACTCCAAGTATAGCCAGGTTACAATCATTTTCTAGCACTGAATTCTTTGTATTTATCCTCCCTGCTGAAGTTCTGCTTACTGCAATTGTGTTCATCTCATACTTTTCAATAGTAGCATTATTTCAGTGTCCACAGTTTTCATGGGACATCGTGGTAGGAAACTTTTTCCAATAAGCTCATCAGCAGCTAAAGTAAAAGGACATTTCTGGCTTCTCTTTCATGAGGCAGCCCGTATGAAAATTCACATTCAAATAGTCCACTTTCCATTTCCTTTGCCGTGTTTTCTAATACCTAGGTGCTTCTGAAGATGTAGACATACCCAACACTAAGCAAAAGATACTAGATGAAATTTAGGCCATCAGATTCCGTCAGACATTAGTGCAAAGGGTGATGTACTTTTGGCAAAGTTTTACTGAGGAACAAAGGCTGCCATGCTCACAACATGCTGAAGATTTCTTCACTGAAATCTCTTTTACAGTCATCCTTTTTATATGCAAACTATTTTAAAAATGTTTTCAATGTGAGACATTAGATGTTTAATTTATAAGTGACTAGAGGTAAAAGCCATCCCCATTCTGTGCCTATTGTTTGTACTCTGCTCATAGCTGGTAGCACCCTTTGTGAGGTGAAAAGTAAAAACGTAAAGGACAAAGTGTTGCAAATATGTTTGTACTGAGTTAATCACTGCCATGACTTTGCATGTGGGTTCAGTTGCCAAAAATTCACATGCCTAGAGTGAATTATGTGTGTAGATCATAAGATAAGGGCCTCTAAAGAAACTGTTTTGGAAATAATTTGCTCCAAAATATTTACTTGTGAAGGTTTTTAGCATAAGTACCAAGAAAAGATATATTTTTAGATATA
Source organism: Chaetops frenatus (assembly GCA_013400775.1). Lineage (NCBI taxonomy): Eukaryota > Metazoa > Chordata > Aves > Passeriformes > Picathartidae > Chaetops > Chaetops frenatus. Next base: position 74,558 of record VZTR01022357.1, on the reverse strand, counting down.
AATTTAGATATCTTTTGAGGACATGTAGTACAGTGTTTTATGCAGTATATTCTTATTATTTCAAATGGATCTTAAATATCACAGATAATAACATTAAGGAAATGTCTAGAAATGTGTAGAGCCAGATTACAATAAAACATGCTTCTTTATTAGCTACATTGAAGGGCTGTAAGTATTATACAGTGGATGATTTCTTGTTATATCAAGACTACTGCAAATACCACGATTCTAATTTGATATGTCCTAATTTTAAATATAGCACCGCCAAATGGGGTGCATATCAGACTAACAAATATATTCATACTCTGTCTTGGCAGAACATAGATTTTCTTCTATATAGAAAAGTAAGCATGACTCAAAACTTTACCCAAAAAGACCCACTGGGGGGCAGCTGCACTAACACATCCTATACACAAGTACAAAATAGAGAATTCCAGAATTGCAGAATGGTTGTTTTTAGAAAATACCTCTGGAAGTTGTCTAGTCCAAGCCTACTGCTAAAGCAGGTCCACAGAATGGATGTTGCACAATACAGGCAGGTTTTGAATATCTCCACAGAAGGAGACTCTACAACCTGGGCAATCTGTTCTAGTGCTCTGTCACCCTCAAAGTAAAGACTTTTTTTTCATACTGAGAGCAAACCTCAGTCCTGTGTTTCTATTTGGACCCCACGCCCCTTGTTGTGTTTCTAGGCACCACTGACAAGTGTCTGGGCCCATCCTCTTGGCACCCAGCCCTAAGATAGTTGGATGCACCAGTAAGATACCCTCTCATTTTTCTGCAGGCTAAACAGTCCCAGATCCCTCAGCCTTTCCTCATGAGAAAGATGGTCTATTCCCTGATCATCTTCACAGCCCTCCACTGGACTCTCTCAAGTAGTTCCTTATATTTCTTGAATGGGGAAGTCCAGAACTGGACACAGTAGTCCCAATGCTGCCTTACTAGGGGTGAATAGAAGGGGAGGATCACCTCTTTTGACCTGCAGGCCTTGCTATTCCTAATGCACCCCAGGACACCACTGGTCTTCTTGGCCCCAAGGGCCAATGACTGCTGGCTCATGGACAGCTTGTTGTCCACCAGGATCCCCAGGTTCTTTGCAGAGCTTTCCAGCCTGTCCTGCAGTTCAGGGTTGTTCCTCCCTGGGTACAGGACCTTGCATCTGCATTTCTTGGCCTTCATTAGGTTCCTCTCTGCCCAATTCTCCAGCCTGTCCAAGTCTCACCGACTGACAGCTGTGGCAACAGGACACGAAAGAAGGACACGGTTTCACCACAATCGAGAGAACAGCAGAGGCCCCCAAAAAAGAGCCCATTTATTATGGATACACAATTTATAGGGTTTGTAAAGTGAGAGAGGATTGGAAGATGAAATCCCACCTCTCAACCAGACTGGCTAGGTGACCAGTCTATCAGCTTCCCTTCTCCAAGAAGGAATGTAAACAAAGCTAGTGTTTTTAGTATAATGCGTGAGAAAATCTGACTCGAGAATATAAACTTTTCAGAAGGCTTTCAAAAACAGGGTGACAGGCAGCAGAGTCTTTTGGTGTGTCAGCCATTCCTCCCCGTTTTGTATCACCAGCACACTTGCTGAGGGCACACTCCATCCCTTCATCCAGCTCATTGATGAGTAAGTTGAACAAGAATGGTCCCAGTGCTGACCCCTGGGGAGCACTGCTTGCTGCAGGTCTACAAATGGACTCTGTGCCACTGGTCACAGCCCTCTGAGCCCTGCCTCTCATGCAGTTCTCAGTCTGTGTGCTCATCTCACCATGTGTCCATTCTCACTGTGAGCTCATCTAACCCACACTTTCTGAGCTTACCTGTGAGGATCTTATGGGAGACAGTGTCAAAAGCCTTGCTGAAGATAAGGGAGACAACAGGCACTTCCTCCCCCTCATCTGCCCAGCCAGAATGATAATACAGATCTCTGAACAATGCACTTGTAAAGGGACATTTGGCAACTTGTTTTGTGGATTGCATGTGCTTTTAACAGATGTGATAGCAGTGGTCTAATAAACAGTTAAACTGCAGGACAAACAGACTACTCTAAAGAAGTTTGAAGTGTTAGCATTCCACCATGTACAGTGGCTGTCATCATTTTTCTTGCTACTTTCAAAAGCAGGAATTTATTTTTTAAGAGAGGAGCCCTTTAGGGGGATTTTATTTGTATACAAAGAGAAACGCAGTGTATTGTATAGGTCACCTACCTTGAAACTAATCAGAGAACCCAGAAAAATGCAATGTAATCATGGGAATATAATGGTGTGATCAGAACAGCCATTGAAAAAAAAAATAACATGTTAATTTTTCCTGGTTTTCAGCAGAAATAATTGCGCATGAAGAATGACACATGCATAGTCAAAATGTTATTTTTTGAGTTAAGCATCCTTGCTCTCTTATGGCAGAGGGCAGGTTACTACATGTAAACATGGGCCTGCACAGAAGACAATTGTCTCAGAACACTATGCCAAAATCAAGACCTTTAAAGTTGAAGAACACTAGAAATGAAATGAAATCTTAATGAAATGAAATGAAAGATGAAATCTCAACTGTACTTTCCTGTAAATCAGTATTAAGATTTTCTTGAAATCTGTCTTTACCTCCCCTTTTTTACCCAAGGAACCCTTTATCATTCATTGCACAGGATAAGTAGGTACTGATTACACAGTACCTACTGAATAAACAGCTACTTAGAAAAGTAATCTTCACCAGCCAGTTAGCAGTGCCTATTTATTGCACACCCAAAGCCTGCTGTAAATACAGAATTATTCATTTTTTCACGGTCTTTTCTGGGCCACTCATCACTGTAGTATTTGCATGCCTCAAGAACACAGATGAATTTATCGCTGCTGAAAGATAGGAAACCATTATTATTATTCTCATTTTACAGCTGAAGAGATAGGGACTTGCCTGGAGCTACACAGTGAATTAGTGGCAGAGTAAGGATTAAAATTCATGGCTTGCAACCCTGTGCACTTTATTGGAGATTGCACTGCCTTGCAGTCAGAGGTGCTGAGAAACCACGGCTCTTACCAACTTTGCCTACCATTTCAAGTGCTCTATAGGCCTTGGGCAGCCCAAGCTGGTCATCCATAAAATAAGACATACAGTTAAAGGTCAGTTGCCAGAATTTTGGAGTTATCTACACATTGAGACTAATACTTCAGTCCAGTGCTTACAAAAGGGCTCACCCATGCCTGGGTGAATGCCTGAGCTACCAGGCTGGCAGTGGTTCCAGGGTGGATAATTTACTTTTCCATTATGTAGATGCTGGAATTCAGAAAGCTGTGATAAAAGCACCATAACACAGTTAAGGGTGGAAAACTAAGTGAAACTCTCCTGGTTTCAGCAAAAGTAGAATTAATTTCTTCTCAGTAGCTGTTAAAGTGCTGTGTTTTGTATTTGGAATGAGAATGGTGTTGATAACACACTGATGTTTCGGCTTTTTGCTAAGTTGTTTTGATCAAAACTAAGTCAGGGGCATTTTCTTGGTCTCATGCTCTGCCAGTGAGGAGGTAAACAAAAGAAACTGGAAGGGAGCACAGCTGGGACAGATGTCCCAAACTGAACAAAGGGATATTCCAGACCATGGAATGTCATGCCTGGCATATGAGCTGGGGGAGTTACTGTGAAGGGGAGCTGACCTGGGCTCTGAAAGGGGACTTAAATCACAACAGGCCTTTTTGACACCCAATGTGAGGCACAAAGGGCTGAGATAAGGACAGATCTGACCAGATTGTGTTAAAAGAAACATGATACAGCCCTAATTTCTCTTTTTTTTGGATTCTTCACCTGAAACTCATTCCCTCCTGCTGTCTTGGACACACCCAGGATGCTGCCCTAGCACTCCCCACACAAAAAGGACCTGATTAACATTTGATGGCTCTTGTTTTGTTCTTTTTAGTAAACTGGGAAAACACCAGTAGATCAAACGGCAATCATTCTAGTGGTTATGATTTATTTAAGTCACTATTTTCTCTTTGAAGCTACTCTTTTGATCCTCTTCTATGCAACTGAGATGCTCTGCTCATTGACCATTCCCACTTTTTTGGCTGCTAAAATTAACATGAGTGTTAGCTCCTTGCATCCACAAGTGACCTGTTGGGACAAGCAAATAAAGTTTCTTGCAGACAATCGACCAGCAGTTCGTGATCCATTCAAAGGCTATAGCCCCAAACTAATCCACTAGTTTTCAGTTGCTGAAGGTGAAAGGCACGGTGATAAAACCAGTCTAGCTTACTTAAGCAAGAAGTCTTCTTTCTCAAAAACATGCAGCCAATAGAGTTGTTGTGAACTTTAAAGAAGGACCAGACACAACAGATATGCAGCACTGTCCCTCCAGTTCATATGCCTGGCTCCTTCCTTCAAAAACTACATCACAAGCTGTCAAGAAAAACACCCTGCACCTAGGAATGAATTTGAATCTGCTATCTCCTAAATATGTTGGAGACTCAATTGCCTCTGTAAAACTGGAACAGCCTAAGAGGAGAGAACTAGGAAAGCCCATAAAAAATTCCCAAAGCCCAAAAAGAAAATGACTGCCCATAGCAAAGGGTTAATTTTACTTTCCCACAATGCAAGGGAATGTCCAAAGCATGGGTTATATGATGGGACCTCACAGCTGTTCTTAAGTCTTTCTGCAATTATAGCCTCCTCTTCCATCCCACTGGTGTTTTCAGAAATATTAAAACCAAAATGCTCATTAACTCTGGTGGTTTAGTCTACTTTTTTTCATTGAATAATATAAATTGGCAAATTTGAGCCTGCAGTTGTTTTGTGAGCAAGACACCTGCATTTTTCATTGAATAAATTTGTGATGAAATGAAAAAAAAAATGCCCCTATTTAATATTTGTGCCAAATCTCATTCTTCAGATCCAAACAAACTCTCATTGACTGAGTCATAATTACTGGGTTGCACTCCAGGCATAACCTCAGCTGATGTATGGGTGTAGCTTTGCTGCCCTTCACTTGGCCAATTTATACTGCATGAAAATATGGCTTATTGACTCATATACATTATACATGTTACTATTTTTATCTTTCTGAATTCTATTGCACCAGGACTGACAAAATATTTTCCTCCAAAGCTGTAGGACTGGCATCACCTACATTGGTGTGGTACATTATAATGGTTGCTACAGTTCAATCATTAAAATTTAACATCAACATCTTGTAAATATTTTGAAATCATCAATGTCTTTTCCAAAACAAGGCACTGTCAAGTCATTTCCTCTTTTTTTTTTTTTTTTTTTTTTTTTTTTTTACCAGCTCTCTTCAATTTCAGTAGATGTTAATTCTAGATAAAACAATTTAAAAACTCATTTTTTCTTGAGATTTTATTAATTATAGTACTTGAATCTATCCAACAGAAGTCACATTTAATGGGATTCGGAACTGCTGAGAACATTTATTCCCACCTAACCTTTGCCAATAAATTCAGCCTGAAAATAAGTATATTGCAAATCCTAAAATAAATGTAAGTAGTGTCTACAGCTTTCCAAATGGTATGCATTAATGTATTTTCCTGTAGCAGCAGCTAATTATTGTAATGAATCATGAACAGGGTGACTTGAAAGCTTATGTGAAATTTTACAAAAGTGGATACTAATATTTGTTGGCATCTTTGACAGATACCTATATTGATCAGAAACATAAATAATGAGTTCTGTCAGTATGCCCAGCACATATATAAACAACACAGGGAAATGCAGTAAATACAGAAACTACAGCAGCCAAAGAAAGACCTGGGTTCATCACAACAAATTAAAACACACTAATCCAAACTTATCTTAGTATTTACACAGCCAAAACCCAGCTGACAGTTGATATGTACATACATGTATCAATAGGCATAAATATGTAGAGCTTACAACTTAAATATGAGAGAGAGAGGTACATACATATGTATGTATAATAGAATTCACAGATTTACTCTGAATGTCAAAGAGATTTTGGTACCTCTTGGCTGTATTTAATTAATTTCTAAACTTCAAATACTCTGTTCTTAACATCAGTAAGTACATTATTTTACTATACTCCTACATTGTCCATTAGTACACTCGCCTTCCATCCATTATGAATATTTGAATGTATGCTTAATAAAGAATTTATCAACATTGATCCTTTCCTCTTAGCTCAAAGAATTTCTGTGCTGTTCCTTCTAAGATTTGTTCTCTCCTTCCTCTTATGAAGGAATTACATGTATAGTAGCATATACATAAAGCCTTGAATATTGATGCAGAGCTTGCATGCTCCAGTTTAAGCCTGATTAAGATTTCTTTAGGAATCATATGTATGAAGCTGAATTGTTGTGGTTATTTTCCACAAAGTACTTTCTTAATTAGATGGGTTTTTGCTCCACTGTAGCATTAGTGTGCTCTATCCTTACAAGGAGTGTACCACGTAGTGCCTTACTTACAGTAAATTTGCACCTAAATCACCAGGCTGGGGCCTTAAAGATTATGTACAATGCTACCCTAATGACTCATTAATTTTCAGATATAGATATAACTGCTAGTCTACCTAGCTAAAATACCAAGCTGTAAATTCAAACATTTTTAAGAAATTAACTAAAGGTATTTTATATATGATAGGGTGATAAAATTCCAGTTCACAGGTTTTCTGAGTTGATGCTCAGTTGTGTGCAAAAATTTTGTGTCCACAAACTTATCTCTGCTAAAAACACAGTGCCAACAAGAGAAGAAACCAGGGGAAGATTTAAGGTGAGATAACAACAGGCCCTTGTTTATGGGATATAACACTCATGCAAGAGGTGACTTGCTGCAGTTTATCGATACCCAGAAAAAAGAGCCTGCATTCTTACAACACAGGAGGATAGCAAAACAGAAAGTCACAGTTTATAGTACTATAGAAATTTGTGGACCATGTGATGCAGAAGAGATTTTTATTAGGTAGCCCCTCTGCCTCCCAAATCTAAGACCAGGAACTAGGATGTGTTGTAAATCCCTCTGGCTTTCATTATTTGTGTTTCAAGGACAGACTTTGGTAGGCTGCTGGAACAGGGAACAGATTTCACATCTAATCCTTGCAAGGATGTGAATAAAACCACAATTCTTCCACGGGAAAAATATTTGTAAGGAGGTTTGACCCTTCACTCTGAGTTTTCATTGCTATCCACTGGCGCAGAGGAAATTCACTCTTTTCCCGGGGCAGAGGCGAAAAGGGCTATCTCAGTGGCAAGCTGAACTGATATAAACAAATGGCCAAAACCTGCATGTGTGCAACAGTTCCCTGCAAAGGCAGTGCAAGGGCTGGGTAACCCCGCATAGAGGAGAGAATGGGTAAGGGACTAGGGAGCTGTAAGGATTCAAACACCTGAGTGGGCTTGGAGAAAAAGGTGGAACCTTTATATAGGTGCAGAAAGACAGGGATGTCACTTTAATTAACAATCTTTGCTTTAATACTCTAATCCAAGGGTTAGAGCATTAAACCCTAAAATAGGCTGACAAAGGTTGGAAATGTTTTCCACTCCATTGGGTGTCGGAGGTATCTCTAGCAAACATTTTTCTGGTCTAATGTGGCAAAGTCTCTAACACAAAGTCATCACAATTCTTGACAGAAACTTTTGAGAAACAAGGCTGCCAGCAGCCGGGGTTCTAGTCTTGGAGTAAGGACCTCTGTAAGGTGTCTAGAGTGATTTTCAGAAACAGTGAATCTTAGGATATTCTATAAATCCCTGATAACATTATTCAGGCACACTCTGAACATTTGGTCAGCTCTTAGTCCAATATGTGGAAATGGACTGAAGGTTGCCCACAGCAGACAGGATGAACTGCCAAAGAGAAAATGCAGCCTTTCATTCATTTCTAAACTGAATCCGTGCAGAAAGCACCCTGCTCAGAATTAGATTCAGATGAACTTTTTAACACCTTTGAACCTGCAGATTTGAGAATCACAACAAATAGCACACAGAAGCCTCAATGTGACTTGCTAAACGTGTTGCCTCTCACAACCAGCTGGAATTTTGCTGGAACACTGCAGGTGGGCATCTGCCTCTCTCTTCCAATGGGACCCCTGATGTCTTCTGTGCTACACAAAAAGGGACCAACTCTATCTCTTAGCAACCCTTCCCAGTGTTACTCTGCCCACTCCAGACACATTTCACAAAACTCAGGTAAGTAGTTCCCTATTGCCACTGAGATGCACAGAACCAACCACCAAAACACCAGGTCCTAAATGCAGTTCTGTCTGCAGCATGGCCCAGCAGACAAGTGAAATGCAGTAAATTGGTCAGGTTTTATGGTGTCCATGGCATTATAGAGTGGACATATATGAGGGAAAAAAGGCTATCAATATCCCTCCTTATCATTCAGAAATACTCCAAATGCTTCAAGTCTATCAGACTCTAACACCTCTCACATTAGCAAGGTTGTTGCATCACTTCACTACCAGACACAGTTGTGAAATGGTTTGGAGATATTCACAGAGAGTTTCACAGGCTGGCACAGTTTTCATACCTTACAGGATCAAAGGATGGCTGAGGCTGGAGGGCACCTCTGGAGATTACCAAGGCTCACCTCCTGCTCAAACAGGGTCAGTTACAGTGGGTTTCTCAGGATCATTTACCTTCAAGTTTTATCTCCACAGAGACTTTGCAACTTCTCTGGGCAACCTGTTCCTATGTTTGATCACCCTCAAACTAAAAACATGTTTTCTTGCATTCAGATGGAATGCCACATTTTTAAAATTTGTGCCCGCTGTACCTTTTCCTGTTACAGAATAATTTAGGTTGGAAAAGACCTCCAAGATCATAGAGTCCAACCTTCGACTGATCCCCACCTTGTCAGTTAGATTATGACACTGAAGGCCACAGTCATTTCTTGAACACCTCCAGGGATGGTGACTCCACCACTTCTCTGGGCAGCCTGTTCCAATGCTTAACAACTCTTTCTGTGATGAAGTTCTTCTGATGTCCAACTTGAACCTTTCCTGGTGCAGCTTAAAGCCATTTCCTCTCATCTTGTCACTGGTTGCTTGGGAGAAGAGGCCAGCCCCCACCTAGCTACAACCTCCTTTCAGATGGTTGTAGAGAGAACTAAGGTTTCCCTTGAGCCTCCATTTCTCCAGGCTTAACAATCTCAGTTCCCTCAGCTGCTCCTCATAGGATTTACTGTCAGTAGCACTAAGCAAAGTCTGTCTTCCTCTTCTTCAGCCCCCTGCCCTCAGATATTCATACCCATGGAAAAGTATCCCTCATAGCCTTTTCTTCTCCTGACTGAACAATCCCAGCTCTCTCTGCCTCACCTTCATAGGAGAGACCCTCCAGTCCTTTAATAATCTTCTTGGTTCTTTGCTGGACTTTTTCCACCACGTGCATTTCTCTTTCATACTGGGCAACTCTGGGTATGTCTCACCTGGGCTCAATAGAGTCTTGACTGCAGTCTTTACAGGTACTAGTAAAGAAGGGAATGAAAACAAGATTTTCATCCTTTGCTCAGGTCCAGTCTCTGCATTAAGAGTGGCTGAGTCTGCATTAGCTGATGATTAGAGGTTCCTTCAATGACTGATGAATTCAGACTGCTCTCTATTGGAAAAGGATTTGTATCACCAAAGTCACTGTTCCAAGTGCTGCCTTTTGTGGAATCTTAGTTAAGAGGCCAAAGGCAAAAGATTTCAAGAGAACAGGCAGTCCTCTCCACCTAGATGATGGAATTGAATTGTTTTGGTAGAAGAGAATGCCTCTGAAGAGCCTACTTGCACCAATTCCCACAGCACTTCATACGACACAACTTCACGAGCTCTCTGTAACTCTCCTGGAAGAAGGCACGATTTGATCAAGTACAGAGATACCTTTGGCTACTGGCAAAACAGGCCATTTTCTAACACGGAGTGTCACAGTGAGGGGTTGGTGTGTGTTTCCTAGCGACCTCTCAAGCACGTGCCATGGTAAAAATCACAGCCCAATTTGCCACACTATTTTTTCAGTCCCATGCAGAGGATGACCGACCTCAAATGCATTCAACTCTGCAAGTAAGCAACATTACTTAGTGAAACAGGGAGAAGAACTGTCAGAGAGGGACCACGCAAACTTCTCCCAAATTTGAAAGAAAATCACTGTGTGCAATGACCATGTTGGTATTTTACTACACACCAGCAACAGAGAACAATCAACGAAACAAACATTTCCCTGATCCTAACACAAAGCATTTGATTCACGTACTAAATTCAACGTATCCTTTAAAACGTGACAAGGAGGCTGAGTACAAACAGGCTGTGAATCATAAGGGTGTGCCTGAAGAAGCACAGAGCGGAGGACGTGCAGTACCGCTGCCTTCACAGCAGCGACCTCTCTATTGCTGCGAGCATAGCCCGAAGCCACTATCCTGCCGGGATCCAGCCCGCAAAACTGTGCAAGCAATGTTTGCCCAGCCCGGCTCGTGCTCCTCCGAGCGAGCGGTGCCCGGCTCCCGCCGCTCCCGGTGCCCGGCTCCCGCCGCTC
>VZTR01022357.1:0-59176 GCA_013400775.1 Chaetops frenatus | reverse complement strand
CCCACCCCCCTCGCCCCCCATTTCTGATCTAGTAATTTTAGTCCAGGCCTGCAGAGATAAGCAGCTCCAATTCACTGCACCATTCACACACTGCCTTAGGGCTGAATTTTGACCCTACTCAGAAGACAGAGGATGCTCCAGCGCTTTTGCTTCAGAGGCAGAAGCAGTTTCAGAGTGTAATTTGCTAAGTGCTTTGGGACTGACTCTTCGGGACGGAGCAGTACAATTAACATGTAGGCTCCTGTATTAACTGCAGGAATCTAATACTGATAACACTTGCTACCAGGTTCTTCTTTATTAGCTTCATCCATGTTTCTGCTGCCCTGTTATATTGCAGTGAGTTTTGCAATGTGCTAGCTGAAAATGATTGGTCAAAGGAGCACAGGTTAAAAATCAAAATACTGTAGGACATTACAGATGAAGGCAGATATTTTTCTACAGTTCTCCATAGTCATTCCATATTTATATTAAATCATAAATACGGTTTTCGCTGACATAGCCAAAGCCACCTTGGGGGATTTTGATGCACAATGCCTGGTAACATAAACAGAAATTATATATCTCAATCTACTAGGCTACTTGAGAAATCTCAGCAAAAGACTGTGAATAATGTTTAACATAAATGCGTAATGACTATCGAGAATTATCCACATTAGTAGGCAGTAGAGGAGGATTGTAGACATAATTGGTAGCAGCTATCTAAAGAAAAATTACTGAACTAAAATTCAAAGATAGAGATTAACTGAGAAGAGGTTGTGAAGTCCTCTCCACTCCTGTTTTTGGTTTAACAGTTTTATGAATCTGCTTCTGCAGAAATGGTCCACCACGAGTCAAAGCTTTTTCAAGCCTGCTTGAATTCAGCCTTGAGTTGTATAATGCTCTAACAAGTTAAGGTATTTTACTTAAGCATTTCAAGGTAGCTCACAATTGTCTCAAAAGCAAACATTAGTAATAAAGCTAGAGAATGACTAAAAGCCAAATACAACCATGAAGAGTATTTTCAGGTGAGATAAAACGCTGATTGCTTGTGGGCCCTCAGGGCACCCAGGTAGTGGCAGCCCTGTGAGGGTTGGTGCCATGTGTGGCTGCTTGCACACAGGTCTCCCTGAGATGAGGTAGCCCATGGTTGTCTCCAAGCTGGCCAGCTCTTACTTTGCAAGTCCCAGGCCATCCATGGGGTCAAACTGGTGCTGTACAGTCCTGGTGTATTTGCGTTTTGGACGTGCCATTTCAGAAATCTGTCTGAGAGCCAAAGCCAACAGGAATGGACATTGTTCATGTACCCACAGTATTGTTGCCATCTGCTAATAATATTTATAATAACAGAAACACGGGGAACATAAGATCCCAATTATATGTAGGCAACCCAACGTTTTTCTCTGTACACTCTGAAGAATTCAGTCCATGGTGTGTCTGTAGTTTCACATACTTCTTCTCCAGCTCACAGCCCTTATCACTAAGACCATAATCCTGCTATTTAGGCAAAACATACCTCTCCTTCAGGCTGTTATTTTAAGTTAGTCTCTGCAGTCCTAAGCAGTTAGTTCTGCTGGGTACCTCACTCCAAGTACTTGTGATGCTACGCAGTTCTTCCTCATATTTTTAAAGACTAATTTTGTAAGAATCATCATATCCTTATGCAGTCATGCTTGTCTGTTTATTTTTTTTATTCTGTCTTCCTTTTGTTCTCCATATCTCCAGATAGCTTTTTGAACCCACTAGACAATTTTAATAACTGAAAAACTAAATTGCTATCTAGAAGTGCTTGCAGGAGGCAGGCAGTTATCAGTCAGTCCCACTGCTGAACAGCCAAACGGCTTCAGCATCTCTGGCAGGAGTGTCCCTCAGGCCATCCAGCTCGTACTTGGAGCAGGAGAAGCCCTGGCACACAGTGCCTCCCAGTGAAGCTGCAGGTCAGGGACCTGGGGAGCTGAGGGTACTGGGAGGTGTTGAATGACCCTGGAAGCAGTTCAGGACCTTGAAAGGGGCATTAGAGTGTTGGGGGGGAGGACTGTAAAATGTCACTCTGTGAAAAACAGGCTTTCACTGCACCACTCACAAATTGCTCCTTCCCAGAAGGTAGTAAAACACTGCTCTTGCTAAATAAGAGAATTAAATTATTTTTTAAGAGTCTGAAAATAGTATTAAAGTTTCATCACTTTAGTCAGTCCTCTGTTCTAATCCGATGTGAAAGAATTGAGTCTTCAGTGCACAAATTCACAAAATCAACGTTTTAAGATCTCAAGAATCCATACGGAAAGAGTGGCAAGAAGCTAACTTAGAAAAGTAAATCTATTTCCTTTGATGTCTGGCCAGCTGGCTTTATTCAAAAGTTGCATTCTCCACTGTCCTTCTCACAAACTGTTAATTTGTCTGAAGTTCAGATATAATTGCAATCCTATTAAAGCAAGTTATTGGAAATACTGCTACTACAAGAGAGAGAGTAAAATATATCTCTCAGTAACAAAATACTCTTCAGTTATTTTTTCAGAAATTCTTACCTTTTTTTTTAAAGAAATTTTGGGAAAATTGTTAAATATCTACTATACATTTTCCTCTTATTCCAATTAAGCTATGAATAGTACCTGCCATGATTTTGACCAGATGGCAAAAAAGATGATGTTTAAGGTAGTAAATGATGAAGTCATCAGAAGATGTAGCTGAGCATCTTTAGAGAGTTATTACATTTTACACTGATGGGCCCCTTCTGCGGTTTCTGATTTTTTCAGTTACCCTGAAATTGCAATATTAAATAAATGTGATGAGAAGTATTCCTGGCTGGTTTAGTTTATGTTCAGTAATGAGCTTTAAATGCAATTATCTCTGATTTTTCTTAGCATTTCCCTAAGATTCTTTTCTAGGTTTATTTTTATCCCTAACTGAAAATTTCTGCTATGAAAACATTTTTCACTCCAGAGAGGCAATAATGTGCTTACCTACTAATATGTTGATAAAGCCTAGTCCTTAGCTGTGTGGAAATAATTAGTTTAGGGTAGGTAGCACCTATTTCTCTCTATTCACTGAGCTTTACAGTATCTAATATATGCACGTAACATTGCAAGTAGAGTTTACATGACTTTTACATGTCACAACAACCTCAGCCCTTACTCCAAAACATGCATTTCACCAGCAATCTCAATAACAGAAATTAAACGCTAACTTTCTGTTAAGACAGAAAAAGTAACACTTACATAAGAGCAAACAGCAATCCATCTACAAATGTAACTTCACATGATACTGGCATTTCACTGAAATTCAGAATCAGATGCCTTCTTTTTCGGGTGAAGTGATCTGCCAAATCTAAATTGGATTGCAGTTTTGCAAAAGTGCAGACTTTTACCAGTCTTCACCGTAGTTATTTCTCCATCTTTTTCCTCTATTAATTAGCTTTTGTTGTGGAGAAATAAAAGTATTTCAGTATATGGGGTGTGTGTACTATTCCTGTGAAAGATGTACATAGCTGAGACAGAAGGAAGCAGCATCAATTCATCTTGTTAGATTGAGAGGAGCAGTTATGAGAACTAAGTATATTTTGTCCCATCCCCACAAAAATAGTTCAGTGGAAATCCTCCCTCAGAGTTCAATTGGCTTTGAATTCAGCCATAAGCACTAAAAATAACAAGCTTTTTCAAGAGCAGAGAAACTAGTGAAGCTTTGTGTCCTGTGCCCCCAGCACTGTATCTTTGCAATAATCCTAGCTCCACATTCTATATCCCTTGTTCCCATCTCCCATTGCAACACCTACATTTTACCTCTACTGTCCTTTTCTCCCAAGATCTTTCATAATGACCCTGCAAGTCTCCTCTATATCTTAATTGTCAGAGAGGAGGGGGGCAGGTCTTGCTGATGCTGTTTCTGAGCTACATGCATACTGAGTGGCCCAGTCAGCAAGCCAGAGGGAATAGATGACTGCTAACCTCACATTTTTACTTAATGAGGCACTAATTTAGATTGCTCTCCCCTTGTCTAGTCACAGCTTCTCATGAAACTTGTAGGAATGAAATGAAGTTTGATCTCTCTGCTTCTTTGTCAGATGCAGTGGAAAATGAAAACGGGTTCCTACATTGATGCAGTGTAGCAGGCAGAAAGCATGCTGCATATCTCTTTCTTATATAAAAAAAAAAGAAGATAAAATAGATGAGAAGAGTCAAAAATAGTGTTCTAGGTGTACTGGATTTTCATGCTTTATACTAGGATTTTATCAAAGCCTTAGTTGTGGTTGCTGCATTTAAAGAAAGCCTCTAAGTTCTGTCTCCGGTTTGCATTTGTTAGGCTGCTGCTTGTGAATATTCACTTTCAAATGGTGAATCCCTTCAATTACAATTGACAAAAAAAGTGTACAGTCTTTTTTCTGGAATGGTCCAGCCTGAAAACATGTCTCATGTTTCTGTAATCAGTTTGCATCTGCTGGATTAACTGTCTTTCATTATAGTCAGACACATCTGTGATCTTGTCTGCCTCAGTTGCTCACTAGAGGTTGTGGTCACAGCATAGAAAACAGAATTAATTTGGTCTTTTGACCATGGAGATGAAAAATAGGCAAGATTTGTGGCTATGCCTCCATCTGCAGGAAGGGGAGATCTTTGGTGGCCTTGGGCTCTGCAGTGTGGAGCTTGCTGAGGATTGCAGCAGTGCCAGCTGCACTTAAGCCATAAGAAACCTCTCAACCAGGCATTTTCATGGGCTTTGGTGTTCCAGGGAATCATATTTGTGCTCCCTTGACCTGGCCGTACTCCCGTGTCCTGAGAGGCTTTGCAGTCCTTCCCTTTTTCAGCAGAAGCATGCAGACTGTAAAGGGAACGAGCGCAGGGCTGGGGGCCTGCGGGTCTGTGAGGGGATACATGGCTGAGGGCAGCTTGTTCCAGGTGAGTTACAGGGGTGTCAGTGAGGTCCCAGCAGTGAAAACCTTACACAGGTAAAACCAGGTTGAGGTCCCTTTGTCTTTCTTTGTATGAGTCCTATTCTGTTAGGTAAGGCAAACATATGTGTTATAAGCATTCTGCAAAGAAAGCCGTTCAGAGAGATGCTCTGAGCTTCTCTATTTATTTACGGATTTATTGCCCTGGGGACTGGTAGTAAATAGACATGGATTCTTTTTATTTATTTATTTATTTATTTTATGTCTGGATGACTGTTTCCCATCGAGTTCAGGTTGCTGAGTGTAAGCTCTTCCTGCCTGCTGGCAGGGTGCAGTTCCTCGTGGGGCAGTGTGCCCTGTCACAGCTGGAGCATTTGCTGGTGATCTCAGCAGAGGCTGAATCATGAATAAGCCCCTAGTGTGAGCTGTCTTAAGAGATGCTCATTACTTGCTGCAGGTGAAGCGTTCCTATGGATAATCTCCCATGTCTCTTCTTTAGGTAAGCAAAGCCATTAATAAGCAGGGGATTCTCCTAAGCGTCTTTAAATGAAAATCAAACAGATTTAAAAATGCAAGTTGTTAGCTGTGCTGTGAGCATCTTCCTAGCTCTGAGCCATGGATAAAATGATGAAATAAAAAAGAGTTCAGAATAAAAACAAATCTGGCCCAAAAGATATGGAATGAGGCCCACTACACTTGCTGTTATTTGCATACTACAAGGGAGAACTAATTTATGCAAAAGAGAGAGGAGGAGTGAAGAACTGTGTTTTCTGTACAGCAGTATGTTTTTCAGATACCCCAGTGATACCCCGGTGGGATTCTTGAACGTAGTGGGAGTTTGTTATCCTCACATAAGGTTAGAGTTCATCCTTTGTTCTGGCAACAAATTACAGAAACTTTGAAAATTAGAAGCTGGTTGGCATTTAAAGATTTAAGGCATACTTGAAGGTGCATTCCCAGGCAAACCTGTGCTGCTTGTACAGCTCTCCTGCCAGCAGATGAAGTTCCCAAAGAATGGAGAGCTAACATGGGGAAAACCAGGAACAGTTTTTGCCATTGCTGTGAGCTGGCCTTGCTCCCTGCTGTGGATGGAGCTGTGCCAGCAGTGAGGAGGTGGTGGGGCTGATGTGGGACAGGGTAGCAGCGGGACAGGGATCTACCTGTGCATTATGGACAAAGATCAGAGGGCTCAGGGGTCCCCCAATCCTGCACCCCAGGGTTTTACCTCCATGGCATAGGTCCTTCTTTGGGTGCTCCTCCAGGGAGGGCTATTTACGAGTTTATACTAATGGTGAAACAAATGGCTGCAGCTCCCTGTGCTATTCAGGGGCAGCAGAAGAGGACAGAGGCTTGGAGGCTCCATCGCAAAGTCCCCTTGAGACTGAAGCCCCTTGAAACCGGCATCATTTTGACGTTTCCTCTTGTTTGCATAAAACAGCTTTTCGCAAACGCCAACACCACCAGTGAAGGAGGAGGCCAATGATAACATCACAATATTCACCAGGATCCTGGACGGTCTGCTGGACGGCTACGACAACAGGCTGCGCCCAGGACTGGGAGGTAGGATGGCGCCTTGGCTCGGCCTGTGCCCCGCTAGACGGGACCGTCGTCTGTGTGCTGCCCTCTCAAGCGGGTACCTGCCCTTGGCCGTGACAAGGGACTTGTGTTTGATTAGCTAGACTGAGTCCAGAAAGTCTGTTTGTCTCCTACCAAATGGGGCGCAAGAGATTGCTGGAAGTCGTGTTCTTTCAGTCAGTCAGGTCGTCTGAGGTTGGGTTAGGAGAGCATCTGTGATACAGTTTTTTCTGTAATTGGATAGAGTTCGGGTTTTTCTTTCTGGCACTTCCTAAGGTGAGCAAGACACTATGCTAGCGGGTTGCTGTAAGGTTCCCCTTGGTCAGCCTGTATAAAATTATGTTGGTAATGCATATCTCTTTTAAAAACAGAACCCCAAACCGTCCATATTTAGACAAGTACAGCAAATC
Source organism: Chaetops frenatus (assembly GCA_013400775.1). NCBI lineage: Eukaryota > Metazoa > Chordata > Aves > Passeriformes > Picathartidae > Chaetops > Chaetops frenatus. The sequence goes on along the minus strand of VZTR01022357.1, from coordinate 52,333 downwards.
TGTATTGATATGCCTTTTTGATAACCTCTACAGCAGCTATTTTAAAACCGCAGCATGTGAATAGTGGTTGCCATCCTAACCTTGTTGAGCCCTCCTTCAGCTCACTTTCCCCCAGATTTCTCTCATTTTCTACCCATGTGTAAACCATCTGTTATGTTTCTTCCTGGCCTTTTTTTAATCTGGCTACCCCCACCCTTTCCTCTTGTGAGACCAACACATTTCTTTCATCCCTTTCTCTCCTTCTCCTCTCACTTTACACAGAGATGCTTGAAAATAGGGCTCGATGCTTTTTATCTTATATAACAAACTTCTGAAATTCCTGCCTTTAAATTAAATTAGACCTGGATTTGAAAAGATGCTAGAAGGACTTAGAGACTTGAGGGTAGAAATAATTTGACCTAACTTCAGACATCTCTGATAGATGTCTGAAATCAGGCAGATCACCCAAGCCAGCAGAGGGGAGTAGGTCCTTCCAAGATACACGTCATCTCATCTCATCCTATGGTAGGTATTGCATAAGTGCTGGCAATGTGCACTGACGGCCCAGAAAGCCAACTGCATCCTGGGATGCATCAAAAGAAGGGTGGCCAGCAAGCTGAGGAAGGAGATTTTTCCCCTCTGCTTTTGTGAGTACCATGTCCAGCTCTGGAACCCCGGCATAAGAAGGACATGAACCTGTTGGAGCGAGTCCAGAGGAGACTACCAAGATGATGAGAAGGGTGGAGTACCTCTCCTGTGAAGACACGATGGGAGAGTTGGGGTTCTTCTTCAGCCCTGAGAAGGAAAAGCTCGAGGGGGGGACTTTATAGAAACGTTCCATTGCCTAAAGGTGCTGAGAGGAAAGATGGGGAGTGATCCTTTATCAGGGAGTGCAGTGATAGGGTGAGAGGTAATGGTTTTAAACTGGAAGAGGGTAGGTGTAGATTAGGTATTAGGAGGAAATTTTTTACCTTGAGGCTGGTGAGGCACTGGAACAGATTTCCCACAGAAGCTGTGGATACCCTACCCCTAGAAGTGGTCAAGGCCAGGTTGGATGGGGCTCTGAGCAACCTGCCCATAGTGTCCCTGCCCATAGCAGGGGGCTGAAACTAGATGATCTTCAAGGTCCGTTTCAACTCAAACCATTCTGTGTTTCTATGATTAAAACCTGTCAGTCAGAGGAATTGCAGCCTTGAAGGGCTGGTTTCTTTCTGATGGTAAGAACAGAGCCTGGACTCCCAAAGGTCAACAGCTGATCCAGGATGAAATGCCTCCTCAAGCATGCTCTTAATTTCAATCTTTTGGGGATTTTTGAGTGATTCAGAAATTAATAGAAAAATGCATCGCAAGTATGTATTTGCCTTTTGAAGCAATTACTAATGTGGAGCCTCTGCTTATTACAGAGAGAATAACTCAGGTGAAAACAGACATCTATGTTACCAGTTTTGGTCCTGTGTCAGACACAGAAATGGTAAGTTAGCCCGCGTCTGCCAGTTCAGTTGTATTTACTTTGCTGAAGTAATTTTTGGAGCCGCCGTTTCTGCTCAGACTCTGCAATACCTCGCGTGTTTCTTTGTGCCAGGAATACACCATTGACGTTTTCTTCAGACAAAGCTGGAAAGATGAAAGGCTGCGATTCAAGGGACCTATGCAACGCCTCCCTCTTAACAACTTGCTCGCCAGCAAGATCTGGACTCCAGACACTTTTTTCCACAATGGCAAGAAATCTATTGCTCACAACATGACAACCCCAAACAAACTTCTGCGCCTGGAGGATGATGGCACTCTGCTGTATACCATGAGGTAATAGCCAGGATTGATTTCTTCTGATGCTGTTACCTTCAGATAACTACAAATACTTGTGGGGAGCACCACTTTCTCCACTCCTAGTACAGCCAGGGAACCAATCTTTCACATATATTTATGTGAATATCAAGAAAAATGGAAAACATAATTGCTGCCTACAAGTACAAATTAATTTGTAGCTTCTGAATATTGCTAGTGCTTAAATATTTCTTTTGATTAAATGGAAAGCATATTCTCAACAGATTTGATGATTCAGTTCAGCTTTTTTATGACGATCTGTTCTCTCTTACTGTTTGTATTTGCAGCTGTAGTGCAGACTGCAGGAGAACAGTATCCAAGACCAGAAACTGAGACTTTGTTCTGGGGCAGTACATCTTGAACCCTTGGAGCTCCTGTTGTATTTATTTATTTATTTATTTATTTATTTGAGTAATAGTGCTAAAAGGCAAATGATCATAGGGATAAAGGACATAAGCTAGCAGCACTGTGAATGAAGCTGCTTTAGCAAGTACAATCCTGCAAACAAAGCTGGGACATTACATTACAGAGAATCAAATGGGTGTCTCAGATCTTCAGTTGTACTCTTCTTTTGATTTGAGTATACTGCCAAGCATCATCATTGCTTAATGTGGATAGAAGATATAATATCAATGATTTTAGGTGTCTGAAACTCTTTCCAGGACAATCCCACATCAGTGTATGGCAATTTGCTCATTAAAGGTAATTAGCCTGCAGTGATTAAGACTGCTGTCGATCTTCAATAGGGTTTTCTCCAAGACGATAGTCATATGGACAAATTGAAAAAGAGATAAAAGGAAAAAACCTACTGAGCAATGAAGGCTTATTCTGGGCTTTCCAGATACAAGCCTAGAGTGGTGCCTGAGTCCCAGCAAAGTGCTCAGGAGCCTGAAGTTGGGCCCTGAGATGGTTGGGTTTTCAGCAGGCAACCCCCAGCCATGTGTGGGAAGCTGAGCTCCGGCCAGGGCTGTGTCCTGCTGTGGGGCCACACAGTCCTGCACACTGGGAGGGTGACCCCCAAGCTCACTCACAGACCCAGTGGTTAAGACTTGTTGAGGCTCAAGAGGGTTATGCTTCCTTACACAGAGACCTGGAGCTTCCCGCATTTTATTTCTGGTGTTTTAGACATTTGATTTTTTTGGCCCTAGTTTTAAATCCCTTCTTCTGGAAGGAAAAGGAGACAGAGGGTATCCTTACGTATGTCCTTAAAGCTTTAGACCATCCCAGTTGTAGCTGCATTAGCACTAAAAAGACTTAGACTTGATGGAAGTCATCTTTAAAAGAAAAAAATCCTAATTTTCTCTTCTACTATGTGGGTTACTGTTCTCATTAGTCCCAAATTAATGATCACTGCAATAATAAACCAAAAAGAAAAAAGTGGAGATACTTAGAAGTTCAAATAGCTATTAAAGAATCTTCACAAAAAAAATTAATAATGCCAGCCTCAAAACCAGTCTCACTGCTGCCTGGACTACATGAGTACCACTCCAGAGATTGCAGCAGTGGCATTTCCCAATGATCTGTGTAAATTGCTTGTGTAAGTGAGCTCCAGATCAGACTCACATTCAGCCTGGAGCAAAACTTTACATTGTGGGGCGGATCACACAATTTCTATACAAGCACTGTTTTTTGCAGTGTTAAAGAAATGCAGTGAAGCCCTGATTCATGAGGTGAGGAGCTAAGCCACAACAGTTAGCAGAGTGAGACCCAGGTGAGCTCATCACTGAATCAGAGTTACTCTGTCAAGGTGCCTCTCTGGTGAAAATGGCACGGTATTGTCAAGGTGCCACAGATACCTTGCTGTTTAAAAGTGCAGCATATGCAGCTGGAGAGAAATATGGATGTGACACAGACTTTCTCATCATCCTTCTCAGCTCTTTTTCCCCTCATTTTTTTTGAGATTGATGATTTTGTAGACTACAGAAAGAAACAGTATGCTTTTGTAACCTAAAAAAACCCGCAGCTTAACTTTTTGTTTTGTTAGAATATTGTCTGTGGAAATAAAATTTCTACTAACCACTGCGTATGTGATAAGAAATAGAGTGCAAAGCTTTTAAATCAGCTTGCTTTCCACTATTGCAAAAAATAACTTTAAAGTGTCTAAGCTCTTCTGCTTCAACATGAGTCAGGAGCCTGCTTTTGTAACATGCATGGAGCTGTGCTCCTTTAGAGGCAGAGCCATGCTGTGCCACAGGGTGGCTTGAGGATCTCAGACCAACCTGTTCAGAGGTGACTGTGGCAAGCAGCCAGCCCCTTCAGCTTCCTTGAGTGTCCTAACACAGGAAACAGCTAGCAGAGTTACCTAGGATGGTTTTCCTTGAGAAGACAGACAGCACTGGGCTTTTTTGGGGGAGAGCTGCTTGTCTCAGTGGTAGTGCGTTGTGAAGTAATGCCTTTCAGCTGAGGCTTGAGCCCCAGTTCCTGTAGCTCCCATCAGGCTTACTCAGTTCTCAGGATCTGGGAATGTGTAGACAACCCTCTGTTAGCTCTGCATTCTCCTCGTTTCCAAGGAGGAATTGCGTGCTTCCCAGACTGTACGTAGGAGTATTCTGTGTGGGGAGGATTGGACCCTCTGTCATTGACAGAGATGCCTGAATTGCTTTTGCAACCTTGCATCTGGCTGCCTGAATGAAGGGGAGGAAAGCAGCCAAGCCAATGCTGACCTTCCATCCTATTTCACTTCCAAATATACCAAGTATGATCAGCTGAGCAAACTTCCAGCTTTAGCACTTGTCAGGACATACGTTTCCATGACACACGTGTTTACTTGTAGAGGAAAATGTACTCCTCGCATATTGCATTTGATGATACGCTGTCTGGGTCAGAAGTTGAAGGGATGTGTGTTGCTAGGGACACCTGATAAATTGCCTTCTTGTGTACATGTGGCATTAAAGCTCTTCTGTGTGAATATAGGAACACAACATGTCCTCTGAGCAGATTTCACAGGCAGCAGTGTTCTCTGTGGGGAATGACTTCATAGTTCTGGTTGTCTTTCACTTGGGAGGACCTATTAGTTTTATTTCGCTACTGTGATTTACAAATGAAGCGCTGCTGAATGGAATGCTGCAAATTCTGTTTCTGCCCCTAGAGGGGAGTGTTGTCCATGGCTCCACACCTAAATTTTTTACAATTTTTTTTTTTCAGTAAGAACACTGGTATAAAAAGCACTAGAAAGCATACCTCATATTTCACTAATATGCATAGAAAATAGTTTTGTGAATGGAAGTAAAAATTAGATTCTTTCCTTTTAAAAAATAAAAATATATTTAGTTTATCTTATCTGAGAAATAAATATTGTGAAAATTGTAGAATTTGCTTATTCCCTGACGCTATTCTGAAAAATTGGAAGAGTAATTAAAACAACATTTTGAGGCTAAAGAGAGAGCCATCATGTTTCAGTGAGCTGCATATTTTTTTTTTTTTTTTTTTTGCTCAGTGGGAATTGGCTGTAAAGACTGAAGCGTTGATAAACTTTGCTGTAGAATGGCAGAAAAAAATGCTGTGAGGAATCCAAAAACTGTATGAAGTAGAGCATGCTCACTAGAGCTAAACTTTTGGACCATAAATTAACTTTTTGGCAGCAGATATTACGCATTTTTTAATGGTTTTCTCTCAGCTTGTAGAGAGTGAAAAATATTTCTTGTGCCATCACTCCTTAGAGCCCCATTCTCCCTATCAGTTTGAAAGAACCCCAAATGCTTTCTTTTTTTACCACTGGGACTTCCACACATCTGATATAATCTGAGATTTTAAATAAGACATAGTCATATATCTGAGAAGTGCACAGACAGATTCTTCCCATGTTAATATGGCAACTGAAGGTTGCCAGAGAACCTGGGTGAGTTTACAGTAAAATCTGTCCCAATAATTTACATATGAATAATATACCAGCTGGAGAATGCAGACATTTTTCAGCGTGGTGTTAAAAAACTCCAAAATTTTTAGCACAGCCCTGAAATACTGTTACAGTTACTGCTCCAGAAAGATATTTACAATTCAGCAATGTGTGCCCACTTGATGGCAGCATAACCACACTGCTTGCTCTGCTGTGGTGCACACGCAGGCTTACCTAGGCTGAAAATACTGATTCTTACATTAGCACTCAGTGTTAAAATTGTATGTGCAAGTGAACACATGTCCTGGGTGCATGTTAGCACAAAATCTGCTCTTCCATGAAGGACTTGGATTAGCAACCTCACCATTTTATGCTCTGGGGCTGTTGATCATAAAAGCAGTTGATGGGAAGATACAGTGCTGCTTTCAAGACTTTTAATGGGAAAGCCAGGGTTGGTTTGTTTGTTTGTTTGTTTGTTTAAGGGAAAATTATTCTATGAGAAATGTGTGGGTTCTGAAGCTCTGACTTTGCCAGATGTAGGTTTGCTAGCGTGCCCCTGAGCAACAAGTGACCAGCAAATCTATGATTTAAAAGGAGTCCTTGGTTTTCCATCAGCCAGATGTCTAGATGGAAGCATTTCTATTTGAATGTTTTTCAATTTGAATGTTTTTTCCTATTTCACAGGAAAGATTTCATTTATATGTCCATTTATATCTACAGAAAGGGATCTGTCAATGCTTTTTAGGTATTGTATAAATATTACAAAACTAATTAGAAGCTATGAAGACATAAAAATATGTATTTCCTTTCCCTGTGTTAGGTTTCCTGCATTTTATTTTGTATTCAAGCTTCAAACTGACTGAAGCTGGAAGAAAAAAAAGTAATTTCTTTACATTGGGCTGAATCTTGCAGACTGATGAAAAACTGCCGTGGTGGCAAGGACTCTCAGCTGCTTTTCATCAATTCAGATTTTGACAGAAAAAGAGAAAATAGGGATATGTGAAGAACCGTTCCCTAAGGATAGCAGCAGGATTCCAGTTTAAACACCAAGTCTCTTGCTTCCCATCACTCTGTTTTTGTTGCACATTGCCCCATTTCTCAAAAGTTGTTCTTCGAAGAACCAAGATTGGTTGTTTTGAAAAATCCAGGGCTGAAGTTACCCATAGGGAGAGAAAGGCATCAGAGGAGACTGTGGTGTAATACATTCAAAACAGGCAATTGTGACCTGTCCAAATATAGTCCCTATGTAGAGTGTGTGACAATGGCCTATTCTGCTGGTTATAAAAGTGGGCAGAGCCCTGCAGAGATCTCCATCACAGAGATGGGAACTCGCACAGCAAGGGCAAAATTGATTAAAAGACAAAACCCAAACCAGAACGGGCCTGTCCTTGGATGAGGGGGGTGCTTGCTTGGACTTTGAGGACCTAAAAAAGGTACAACTTTAGTTCCAGGTCTGTGCTGAACTCAGAGGCAGACCCAACTTCCCTTTTGAGTTAGCTGGTACAATTTCTGCCATATTCCTTTGTGTTCCCCCTCCTTTATAGGCACAAACCAGCAGGGCTGGCATGCATGGATGGGGTGACTGAACAGAACCTGGAAGGAAGCAGTGCCCTGACAGGTGCCCCCCCAGGCACCCAGGGAAAGCACAGATGCTTTGATGACTCTGTCTTTGCCCAATCTGCTTCTGAATCTGGGGGCTTTGAACGTACCTGGTAGATGCTGAAGAACTGTTATGGCTCTGCTATCTTCTTTTATTTTTAGGGGAGGATAACATTACAGTGGACTCCCTGATCATTTCACTGAGACTGAAATTAAAATCTTCATCTGCCTAAGCAGAAATACCATCCTCTAAACTACATTATATTTGTGCTGAAACATCTGACTGCCAATGAATAATCTAAAATACACTGTGGTGGAATGCATCAGGCAGGGTGGGTGGGATTCACCTAATTCTATTCATCTGTAATGTTGGTGACTGCAGCCAAGCCTCTTGGCTCACATTTGCTCACAATGCAGGAGAGAGAACTTCTTATAGAGTTAGAAGTCTACATTATTTCAGATGTCTACCTTAGTAGTGAAGTGAGAAGAGGCTTATTTCTCTCCACTCACACTTTAGCAGGTTCTTGTTGGGTTTTTTTCACAGTGTCAGACAAAGGAGTACAGCATAACTGAAATTTTTGTTTAGTCACAGGAGTCCCATCTTAGGTACTTCCTTTGGTGTTTCCCACCTCCATACTCATGCAGCCTGGAAATGGGTAGTGTGCAGGCAGCCTAAAGCTGTGGGATGTTCTGGCCAGCACCTGGTCCTATAGCTGTTTTGTGGAGGACTCACTCACCATGCAACATAAAGCCCAAGGTTGTGCAAGCATAGCACATCTCAACACACGTAAATTGGGTTCAGTCCTCTGCTTTTGTCTAGGTGGGTATAGGAGGGAATGTAGTGCACCTTAGGGGGAGCTCAAGAAACAAATGTCACTAGGAGATTCAGCCCTTCCTTCTCTGAGGTTGAGCTGTAACAAACAGGTGATTATGCTGTAGCAGATGCTGGCACTGGTGGTGGTATAAATAGCAGACAGATGGTAAATTGAGGCCTGTTTAATGGCTATTTATGGTGTTAAACAGCTGAGGAATCATAGGGATCTTTTCCTGGAGCAGTGAACACCCACAGTCTGACCCTTTACCTAGCCCTTCGTGGCCATATTGATCAGAAGCATGTATTATTTCAGAAGCAAAGCACAAAAACCCCACATAATAACATCCTGCTTGGATGGCTAAACAGCCCTCTTCATGTACCAATATGGGACATACACATAGAGATGTGCATGTTTTCCTGTGAAAGACCCTCTCATCCCAATCGCTGCTTCCCTCTCTTGCAAAGGTGTGGGGAGCATTAATGTTACACAAAAAGCAGAAGATTATGATGAGGAGGGGCCTTGGAGGTGCACCTGAGATGGATGAGAGGAGGTTGGGGTTAAATGCAAGTGGTTGAAAGGAAACTGTGATGTTTTTGATCTCTAGGTCTGAATTTGGAAAATAACTTAGGATTTCAGCCCTTTATATTGGGTTGCTTGGTCATAATCCTTCCTACCTACCCTGCCATGTCTGTGCATCCCAGTCCAGATGTGAGAGACCCAATTGGGCTGGTACTGCCCATCTGGTGTCTGCTCCTCCTCCTCATCCCTCCTCCCACTCCTATTTTCTAAATCCAGGTAATTTTTCTTAGTAGAAAATACTTCATGTAGTTTGGTGCCTGTCCATAGAAATATAAAGGGTGTGTGAACTGGGAGGCAGCAAAAGCATGTCTGTGCAGTGAGGTAGCCATCGTCCACAGAGGAACACAGGCCATACTGACAGGCAGAAATGGAAAAACAAAAGCCCTTTTGGCGAGTCAGAAAATCTGCACTGATAAAATCGCCTAGCAGGTGATATCAAAATTGGAGGATGACTGCACTGTGTCCTTCACAGTCCTTAGCCTTCATCATTTAGGGTGCTCTCTGTGCTCCTTCCTTTCTCCTGTACTTGGGTTTTCTCGTGCTGAAAGCAAAGATCGATGAGCAGTTGACTGGTCCCAGGTGTTGCTGTTGCTGGCTGGTTCTGCCAGTCACTGGGACTGGCCTCTTTTGAGAGCCAAAAAGAAGCTCATAGCTCAGTCTTACACAGCACTTCAAGAATAACTGTACTTACTGCAGTTGAACATGCCCCTCGTTGAACAGGCTATCAGAAGCCCATGCAGATAAGGAGATGATAGTCAAATCATTTAGCGTGTGCAGACTTGGGGAATGTGTGGCTTGGCAAAACCAAGTGTGGGCTGGTTGAGATGCTGTTTCCCATTTCACCTGCATCAACAACTGCATCAGCTTCTCAGCATTGCTACAGCTAGTTAGATTTTTGGGTTTTAATTAAAGAATTCACTAAAAAAGGAAGCTGCTGCAGACGAGAAGTTTGGAAGCCTTCCTCATGGGGTGCCAAAAGAGAATGCATCATGAGTAAGGGACCATAAAGAAGAGAAAGATGGGTGTGATCCTGTGCAGAGCATTCAGAGCTCCATAGCCATTTTGATCTAAAGTTTCTTTAGGAAAGGAAAATTTTTTGGGAAGAGAACCTGAAGAAGGAATTGTCTGTCAAAAAGGCTGGGGTTTTTACTACACGAGTTAGTCTGATGAAAAACCAGAGCTTTTTCCAGCAAGTTCTACCTTGCTTATGGACTTCATTAGATAACTTGCATGGTAAGGTTACATAAGCATAAACTCACTGCTTCATCCATTGGTTTTATGCACTTAAAAGAAATACTGGAGAATGAAAGGTATTACCTCTACTATAAACATCTGCATTGCCATTCTTTCTGTAACCTCCCAAATCCATATCATGTAATTTGTGTGTCCTATTAGTTATTTCATTGCCTTTTTTGGTTTTTCCTGTGTCTAAAGGGTTCTAAAGAACATCTCCCCTGCCCCTGTCTAAGAGTATGCTCTGGGTATGTCAAGGTAGTCCACATGCAGGGAGGTAATTCCTATAGCGGCACAGCTTTTGAGATCAATTCTGTCCACCTCAGCTTGTGTCACAATAACTTAGTCGTCAGCACAGTTAATCTAGGCACTTAAAGTCTTGTTTCACACTTCAGAAGAACTGTGCTGAGGATTTTGTTTGCTTAAAATGAGAGTTTTGTTGTCAAGTACACCATGCATCTGAATTATGTATTTACAGCTCCCAAAAGCATCAAAAACTGGAGCTCTTAGTCTTCCATAGTCCCTTCCCTGAAGCATTTTAAAGGACATCTCAGTGTCACATAAAGATAGCACATCTCAGCATCGTAGGAAAGTTGCAACATGGTAGTACTCTTGGCAGAGTGGTTATGAAGGTAAAATGCGCTAAAAGAAATTTCTGCAGACCACCTCACTCTAGTCTTAGCTTTGCTTTCAGTTCTTTGTTCCCTTTATTTGGTGTACTACAAAGAAATGAGTATTTACAAGTAGGAAGCAGTGGTGAACTGCCTCCACATCCCACATAGACATGCAGATCAAGGTCCTGAAACTGTATTTTGACCTTTTTTCCAACAAAGTGATGGAAATTAATGGGCAAAGCAGTGTTTGAGTTTTTAATAACAATCACTTTTCTCCCCTCGAGCCAGGCTGCAGACAATGACCCAGCCAGGGGCAGGTTTCAGGGTGACTCTTACAGCCATTGTGTTACCATAAGTGAACATCTGTCCACATTCTAACACTTCTGTGTGGTGTTCTGTAACTCTGTATGACTAACAGGGTTTGTTGGGACTGTATGAGAAGTGCTTCAGAACCAAGAAAGGTCTTCATATATGTTTAGATGTGTTTGTGTGTCTGTGTGTGTATATATATGCGTGTATATATATATATATATATAAATATGCAATGTATATGCTTGTACTCGCACATGTTATATTTACTTCAGGAACACAGGGAGACATCAGTTCCCTGGACTTACTGTGCTGGGGCCTAAAACAAGTCTTGCTTTAAAACCTCTTGAAAGAAATAAAACTTTGGTTATTGAATTGTTCCCAAGGCATCACAGTGGGAGAACAGCTGAATGGTTGTGTCATCAGTCAAGGTCAAATGAATAATTCCACAAACCTAACCATGTGTTCACAGTTTGAAAAAAGCAACCCAAACCATCAATTCTGTAATTCTTCTGGCCCCATGTGTGTCAGAGGGCATACTGGAAATACCACAAGGGCTCAAATTGTTCTGCTGAGGTCCTGCTGGAGCAGGTACCCTGGGAAGCCTCTCCTGGAGCTGGCTCCTGAAAAGGATCTGACCCAGTCCTGAACTCTCCCTTCTCAGGGAGCCAGCAAACCCACTGGAGTGGGATATAGTCTGGCTAAAGGCTGGATCCACTTAACTCTTTTTTGCATGTTGGGGAGATAGACTGAGGTAGGTTTAAGATGAGTTTCAAGCAAATATTTTGCCTTTTATTAAGGCAAATGATTGGTCTCATGCTGGGAAGGGCACTTGGTCTCACCTGAGCCCCACAGCAGGTACTGGTTGCCAGCACAGATGGGGTGAAAGCACAGCCTTTAAATGCTCCCTTTAAACAGGGGTAAGGGTAGTGCACAGAATTGAGCAACTAAGATGATGGAGCTGGTTTGGGGATTAGTGCAAATAGGCAGAAAAACTTTGTATCTCTCTGGCTTTAGTACCTCAGCACCAACAAAAGTTTCCCTGTGTCTCCTTCATCTGTAACTCTTACTATTCAGCATTTATCTTGAATTAAGTTCTCCTAAAAGCCACTGGTGACTCTGCCTTTCTGCTCCCCTCTCATTCTAGAGCTCTCTTTTTTAATTTGTTTTCATATTAAAGTTGGTAGCTGATAAGCAAAAGCAAACTTTGCAGCTGTCTGTGGCTCCCCGGGCAGGTGGCTGCCCTCACCTCCTGCCTGGCAGCTGCAGATAATACATTGGAAAGTGTTTCCTGCACTTACAGGGTAGGAGAAGGATGCTCAGTTCCCCTCTCTCTTTTCCCACAAGTAGGAACAGATGCTCCTTGCATTGAGGGAACAGCTAGGGGGTCCCTGCAGCACCCAAAACAGGGTCTTGCAGGACAGGGTGCCTTCTGTCTTGGGGATTTCTACTGAGGGTTTCTCACCTCACCTTGAAAAACACTTACTGCAAATGTCTGCCTCCCTAATATCTGAATTTATTTCCTTGCCACATCCTTGATTTTAACACCTCCTTCTTTTCCTTCTTGATAAAAAGGAACAATCTCTTGAAAGCATTGTCATGCTTAATTCCCCAGTGGAAATGGTTGAAGGTGACTTTTCTGAAGTGAACAAGTCATGCTGCTTGAATTGTGCTTTTCTTAGATGGATATTTGCTTATGTGTCTTGAAACAGAATGTCAGTAATCACTTTATATTCTTAGAGGCTATACGTAATGAAGCTTTGATAAAGCTTTCATGTAAAATTATAGGTGATAGATTAAATCATTTATAGACCTAACTTTTTTTTTTTCATATAGTTAAGGTACACAATAGCATTTTGTTTGTTGATTAACACTTGGATAGCAGTGTGAGTATTTGGAGCTATGTAATACAGGAGGAGTATGATGAAAACAAAATTTTGTCATTAATAAATCAGCAACTATAATCAGGGTTTCTTACATTCTTGGGGTGAATAGTGGCCCCTTTCAAGTCAGAGAGAATTTTACCATTATCTTCAATAAAGTCAGAATTTATCCTCCTATTGCAAAAGACCTTTAACAGCCTCTTATAATCTTGTCATAGACACTGTTTGAGTGAAACTAATCCCATAGGACTTTTATTAAGACAGAATGATGGTGGAGAAGGGAAGCTTTTAAATGCTTCTGCTGGAAAGAACTGCCTTTTGAGCAATGTGTGTGCTGTGACAGAAAGTCCTGGTTTGGTGACTGTCTCTAGCTTAGATATTTGTGCTGCACTGGGCAAAGCAAGATCATTCTGAAGTCACCATATTAAAATTATGAGCAAAGATTGTTTCATGTAAGCACACCCAGGCCTTCTTTCTCTTCTTTAAATAAATGCAAACTGAGAGTAATCTTATTGTAATCACAGAATATGCTGGGCTGAAATGGACCCACAAGGAGCACGAAGTGCAAATCCCCTTGCATGGGACCATCTCCGAGTATATCCAAACACTTCTTGAACTCTTTCAGGCTGGTGCTGTGACCACTTCCCTGGGGAGCCTGTTGTAGTGCCCAACCTGAACCTCTGACACCACTTCAGGCCATTCCCTCATGTCCTGTGTCACTGGTTCCCACAGAGAAGAGATCAATGCCTACCCTTCCTCTTTCCCTCACAAGGAAGTTGTAGGCTTCCCTAAGTCACTCCTCATACAGCTTCCCCTCACGGCCCTTCACCATCTTCATTGCCCTCCTTTGGACACTCTCTAATAGTTTAATATCTTTCTCATATTGCAGCACCCAAAACTGCACACAAGATTCAAGGTGAGGCTGCCCCAGTGCAGAGCAGAGCAGGACAATCCCCTCCCTTGCCTGGCTGGTGATGCTGGGCCTGATGGTCCCCAGGACAGGGTTGGCCCTCCCGGCTGCCAGGGCACACTGGTGACTCATGTTCAACTTGAACAGGACCCCCATGTCCCTTTCCATGGTGCTGCTTTCCAGCATCTCATTCCCCAGTCTGTCCATACATCCAGGGCTGCTCCATCCCAGGTGCAGAATCCAACACTTGCCCTTGTCCAACTTCACACTGTTGGTGATTGCCCAGCCCTCTGATTTGCCAAAGTCTCTCTGCAGGGCCTCCCTGCTTTCAAGGGAGGCAACAGCTGCTCCCAGTTTTGTATTGTCTATGAACCTGCTTAGTATCCCTCCCAGTCCTGCATCCAAGCCCTTTATGAAGATGTGCAAGAGCACAGGACCTAAGATAGAGCCCTCTGGAGCCCCACTAGTGCCAGGTCATCAGTCTCATGTCACCCCCTTCACTGCAACCCTTTGTGCCCAATCCCTGAGCCAGTTGCTCACCCATCCCTTTTATCCAGGTGTGTGCTGGATATTTTGTCCAGATAGATGCTATGAGAAACAGTAGCAAAAGCTTAATGGAAATCCAAAAAGATGACATCAGCTGGCTTCCCTTGATCAACTAGATGGGTTACCTTTTCATTAAATAAAATCAGGTTTGATAAGCATGAAGCCATGCTGGCTGTGACCAAGGACTGCATTATAATCAGCTGTGTAAACTAGAGTATACAAAGAGTACCTAAGCTTTATCACAGTGTTAAAATCCAAAGTGTGCAAATACCACTGCAGGTGGTATTTGAAGGAGTAGACCCAGAAATCAATTTTTTTGAGACTCTTGGGGCTATGATCTGAATATATGGTTGTACTCTGCATCTCAGAGCAAATCTGTATGCAACAACCCATGCTTCTAGCCCCCAGAGTGTAGATGTCTGCCGTGCTGCTTTTATTTCTGTATACAGTAGAAAATCCAGTCTCTTTGAACCAGGAGTCAGTTGAGTGACTTTTCTTTTCAGGTCCTCACACAGTTATGAAAGCCAGTTCCTGCTGGGCACAGAGCACCTACAGAAATTCAGGGTGGTGACATTTGTGCTGTGAATCAGAACCCAGACTCACTTTTCTTATAAGTTTTCTGTCAAGTATTTTGTCACACTGGCCATTACATGTCACTTCAGAAGCCTCATGTAATGCACACTTTTGTAAGAGGTTTCTAGGAGAGTGTTCACTGAGCACTTAAAAATCACCTAAGAAGCTCAACTACATAGTTCTTAATAGCATGTAACAAATAGGTAGAGCTAGTTAATTTGTTCAAGTTGACCAGACTAGGAGTGGTCCTAGGATAGAGGCATGGGAAGAGGAAAGAAGCATGCAGATATTATTGACAGAGAGCAAAAGGAACTTTTTTTATCCAAAGAATTCAGGTTAATGAAAGGAAAGGCCCATCCCCAAGCACAGTAGTGGCTCCTAAACTTGCTTCTCCCTATCCCCAGGCTAGACCCAGAAGGCTGCAGCAGGCAGCACCCTTTTAAGGGATATTCTGCCTTTTGCTGGATGAGGAATTCAGAGGGGACAGAGGAGTAGCCCTGGCACCACAAGAGTCTTTGTGGCTCCTGAGTCAGGTAGTGGCAGCCAGATGCCCTCCAGCCTTATCTGCTACCCTTTTATTTAAGACAGGCAAAAATAATTTCTGGAGGGACTTAATTAAATTCCACTCAGTCACAGTCTCTGTGCAACTTATCTTCACTTCTCTTCCACATTTATAGTTGATGAATGTCTACAACCTTCCTCATTACACACAAGGGTTATTTCCAGAGATGCAGGCAGCAGGATACAATTCATAGGACAGCAAGATGAAACAGAAGGTCTTATGCATAATTCTGCACTGAATATTCCTCCACTTCCTGATTCTACACCTCTTGTCTTTGTAAGATGGATATAGGCATCCCCTCCTTCGATGTTTGCAGATGACAAGTATGTATATTAAAATGTTGACAAGCTGCAGCTCTGAAATTACATGCTTAAATTGTTGGTAGACAGAGACAGGAGATGGACTGCAGAAAAACATGCTGGCTTTCTTTTGGGCTCTTGGAGCAAGGCTTCTGAATTTATTAAGAAAATTAAATTTGCAGTGCTTAATACAGACAATATAATGATGCATTGGAGGGATAGCAGCCTTGCTTTCCAGTCCCCAGTAGAGTGATTTTTGTGAAAAGGATGGAAGTTCTGGGCAAGATACTACTAGAACCAGCTTATTAAATTCATCCACAGACCACTCTTGGTAACTTTGGCTTTGCTGGCTTTGGTGCCTAAGGGCAGCCTTCACTATGGACAACTCCATATCTGAGTGATCTTAAAATATCTTTTACAAAAAATAAAGCTCAAGAACTGTTTTGCTTAAGTGCAGGTATCTCAGACCTCAGTAATTTCTGTTCTATATTGTACCTTCCTGTCTGTTCTTACCAAATGGTAAATTATCTCTGTTTTGAACTGGATTTCTTTTTCTTTTGCTTTCTGTGGCATATTATCTTTACATTTTCTATTACTGTGTGCATTTTGCCTTTTTCTCTTCCGTTTCCCAGCTCGTCCTCAAAGTACAATCTCTAGCCGATGATACTGTTGCATTTTCTGTGCTTATTTTGCCATTTCCAGCCATTGGTAGGGCTCCAGAATTTCTGTGTGTTAGCAGAGGGGAGCTGTTTCCCCCCAGTTTATCATCTGTGTAGCTGCAGTGCCCTGGCAAGGCATCCCTGTGTTGTACTGAACTGGTCTGGCTGAGCACTGTGCCATCTGTACACAGATTGTTATCCTTTACCATCCCTTTGGATAGTAAGTGCTTATGGCACTCTGGGGTGCTGATGGGAAGTGGTGACTATATATACAGCTAGTATATATGGCTCCATGTTGCTGTAGTGATAGGAAAGTGTACTTCTGCATTCTGGTAAGAGGGTGTTGTGGATTTCTTTGGAGATTTTCACTCCCCAAGCAACAGTCTGGTTAGGAAGAAGGCTGCCCTCCAGCAGAGCCCTGTGTCACCCCAGGACCAGGCAGCCTGTTAAGCCTTGGAGGTCTCTGGTCTGTTTACTCGGAGGTGGAATAACAGCATAAAATGAGAAAGCCCTAAATATATTCATAATGTAAAATGGGATTTTCATCCTCACTATCCTGAGCAAACTATCTGAATTATGCAAATATCAAAATGGCATAAAAAACCCCAGATTCTCCTTGTGCTAGAAGCATGTTTTGGCTCTCTTGAGATATTTGATATATTGAATGCATTTGATATCAATATAACTGATATTGCCCTGCTCAGAAATTTACCTCAGACTTTTCTTGTCTTCAGCTTGATCTGTCAATCATGCAGAACATCCATGGGACACATCTATGTTTACCTAAGTGTTTTTTCTTCCCTACCCCTATGTCCAGTCTAGATGAAATATTTCCACGTAATGGCTGAGGAGTCCAGGATAGAATTTCTTCCCTAGGCAGTACACTGGGGAAGATGACCCTTTTGTTTTTGCCTGACAAGATGCCCAGGTAATTAACAGTGTGTTGAACTTCAATGGACTCCAGTACCATGTGATTTCCTCAGAAGTTAACTATAATGCTATATAAAGTGATGCATATATGTCCTTGACTATATAACTTTATATATAGCTATAATTAGTCATACCATAAACTTTTATCTATAAATATCTATTTTATGGATTCAAATAGTTATATCTACATATAAAGTCAATGATTTTTTCATGTCTGTAACAGTGCTATTTGACCCAGGAGTCAAATTCCTAGTCCAGCTGTAGTGTTTGCAGAGAGCAGGTAAGTATAAGGTATGTGGCTGGAGCTCCATCACAGGAGTTTCTTCACGTACTAATAAGAACGAACGATTTTACTGGGACAGCTTGCATAAATAAAATCATTTCACATGTCTCAAGGTTACTAGATAATGCCTAGGGCATGCACACAGAGGGGTCCACCTGGCTTATCTCACATTCAGTTTAACTGGGGGTTGCTGTGATTTCAGCAGGAGCAAGGAGCCTCCAAGAAAAGCATGTTTGTGTCAGCATTCAGTATTGCAGTGAGGGGCCTAAAGGGAAGGCGCAGGGAAAAAAAATTATGTGCTTTCTTTTTACTCCCCCACAGACTGACCATCTCTGCTGAATGCCCCATGCAGCTTGAAGATTTCCCCATGGATGCACATGCTTGCCCATTAAAATTTGGAAGCTGTAAGTTCTCTTCTGGAATAAGAACTAGAAAAATACCATTTTCTGTCTTCTTATGTTCAGACTTGTCTTGTACAGATCTTTCACCCTGCCCCCTAGCCCTTCCCTTTGTACATGGTTTTTTAGCATCCCCATTCTGCCCCCCTTGCTGCTACCCTGCTGCTTCTTTTCCATGACTATGCTTTATCTGTGCCTGCTTCTTTTCAGCTCATGCCTGCATATGGCATGATAAATGGTGAGTTGATGGGTGATATGTCTTATATATCCACATCAAGTGTAACAGCCACTGTCAGATGGAGTTCTAGATGCAGACAGCTAAATTGATAACTTGGTTTTACATTGGTAGTAAAACAGAGCTTTTACTGGACTGATCAGATTGATGTGCAATTATTATGGTATTTACATGAATCAGACTGCAGTGCAATATCTGCATCGCATATATTAAAAGAGATCTAGAATATTAAAAGAGGAAATATCTTTCCATTTGGCTTTAATAAATCCTGTCCTGTATCCTGTTACATGATGTTTCATACACATGTATTTGTATATATGCACACATTATTCTAAACTGTGTGCTGAATGATGATTTTTCCTCAATTCCAAGCCTCTAATCCACCACACTGCTGCCTTGCCAGAAGCTTACTTTAAAAATAACCCCAGGGAATCAGATGGTTATATTTAAAAACAAAGCTCTTAATTAAAGTACAAATGAGGCTACTACAGTAGACTTTTTTTTTTTTTTTTTTTACTTTTGGTAATCAAATCAGAGTTTCCAGGTGCAATCATTGTTTCTGAAGACTTTTGATAATTACCAGGCAAGGCTAGCCATTGAAGCCACCTAACTTCAGCATTTTGCAATACTTTTCAGCTGTATCAGTTTAGAGTCACTAATCCTAGCAAGATTAAGCTTTGCCTTTATAGTCTATATCTGCCCTGATTTAATAGTGACTATACATTGTCTTCTAGTGATCATACTAAAAAGTAAAAACACTGTTTACAGTAACTATTACCACATTACCAAACTCAAGATGAACTGATTTCCTTTCCCTCTCCCAATCCAGATAGACTCTGTTTGATCCCAATATCCACCAGTATTTTACAAGGTCACTGCAGGTTCAAGTGTGTTCATTGACTGCAGCAGCATTAATTTACAGCAGAGCCAATATAAATCTGAAGGTCCGTACACCTTTACACTCCATTTAAAAGAACCTGCATGCAAATCACCCATTCAATTCCAAACTTGAAAATGGGAAAACATCTCACAGGAAACGGTAATTGTTTATATACAGGGTTAAACAAAAGCGACAGGAAAAAATTAATAAGACAAAGCAAAAGAAGTTGTCTTTCCTGGCATTACAGATCCTTTATCAATAGATGAAGTTACATCTGTTGATCTCTAGTCTAGACTACAGAACTGGTATGTTGCATAGTTTTATGAAGCTTTGCAAAATATGCAATATAATACTATAAGATACATATTTAAACAAAGATCCTGATGCAGCAGAGGTCTGAAACTCAACCTTAAAGTTAAATGGATGTTTCCATGTATTAGTAGACTATGTGCAGTGAGATACAGGTTCTAACTCCCCACACATTAAGACAAAAAGAAAAAGCATCCCAATCAAACATGTGAGTACATGAGATAACATTACAAGATAAGCTACAAATGCTCAGAAGGAGTACTCAGTAATCTGTCTGAATGTAATTATATGTCCTGCTAGTGCCAAATGTGTTACATGTTAATCACCTCTTAGGACACAGGTAATTTTAATCTGTGTCAAAATCAGCACTAAGGATTTATATTTTAGGCCTGTGAGGGGTGAGTGGTGTTTTAGTTTATGCTCCTTGCCATGCTCAGAATAAAATCCTAGAATACATTTATAAGTATTACAAGTCACCTTTAAGTTTTTTTCACAGTGTGTAGACATAGAACCATTTGGTCTGTGCTAGCCATACCACTGACCTCTGCAAAACTTAAAAGTATAGGGACAATCTACAGACACTCTTTCAGCCTTGGGAATATCTGTATTCTTGATCTGAGAGCTCTCCAGTAATTTATTGGGATTTACTATGCATGTTTGTACAAGTAGCAGCCAGTAAGTCAGGGTTTATTGAACTAGTCCAGGTGTATTTTAGGAGAGGACAATATTTATTCCCTATTTACAGCAGTATGAGTTTGCATTGAGTCACCTCCAGGCTTGCAGCAAGATAAAGCCTAGAGGGATATATGATACATAAGCACATACCCTTTCTGCTTTAGCTTTCCTCACTGTCTTTCCCTAAAGGGTTTCTTTTTTAATGGCCTTCTTTCGAAAAAGGTTTTTGAAAAGCCTCAAGGAATAGCATCAAAGTAAATGTTAAACACATTATCAATGGAGCTGGGAGGGTGGAGAAGAAACTGGTGCTAACCACTCTGAGGATGAAGAGAGCAGGGCAGCGAAATGAAAGAGCTGGTGTACAGCAGATCAGCAGCAGAAAGGATGCTGAGAAGTGATAAGTGTTGCAGCAGAGGCAGGAGCAGGTTATTAATTTTCTGGCTGCATGAGCGTTCACTATGTTTGCAGTAATTCAACAAGCAAAAGGCAAAAAGTGCCTGATGTTTCCTTCATTATTAAAGAGAAGGGAAATTAATCTTACTCACATAAATAAAGGTAAATGTTGAATCCTGATGCCCTATTTGACTGATTTCTTGCTACATTAGAATTGTGGGAGAGTGTATCAGGGTAGGAAACATGATATGTAGCAACAAAATATTTTGTAGAAATAATTAAAATCCTGGTCAAATACACAAAATGTGATACAAAGTTACCTGTGCAGGCTACCAGCCTAGATACCTGCTGGGCAGTTCAAATGCCCACTACAGAAGTTGTATTTTTTTAACGCCCTGTGGCATGTAGTGAAAAGGACAGAAGTTCAGGGGCAGCTCCTAATGAAAGTGAACAGAGCAGGTTTTAGTTGCCCTCCTCTTAAGTACAGCTCCCCACTGCTCCAAGATGGCAAGATCAGGTGGCTCTGCTCCAAAAGGTACATGTATGCAGGTACTTTTCCTGTGGGATTGCATCCCTGCTAGGGGTCAGGACACCTGTAGAAATTATCCTGCAGAAGTGTCATTTAGAGGGAACAGGGGATGATGCATGAGCACAGGCTTGGGGGTCTCTGCAGCAGGTTCTGCTCCTTTTGAATCCAGGGTGCTTGATGGGGATGGCTGTGACAGTCTGTTTATTACCTCATGATAGCATGGGAAGGGTGCTGTTTTCTTCCATGGCCAAATTTAAAGTAACTTTCTGTTGCAATTCTAGTGCTGACCTATACTCTAAATAACTGCTGGTCAAACAGGATGTGGGGAAAATTCCTGATGCCAGAAGCAGTTTCACTAGGTGCACCTTAACCCAAGAAATTTGATCTTAACCCTAGGCTATTTCTGGTATGGGGAGGAAGAATAAAAAAAAAAAATAGCAAGGACATTATCTTCCTAGCTTTAATGTTTCACCTCTTCCACTGATAGTCCCTAAGAATACATTAAGAGTATAATTTAGTACAGTTTCCAAATGCCCATGTGTCATCAGGTAGGTAAGCATCATTATCTCTAGGGCAGCTGAAACAGAGAAGTTAATTGACTTTCCATAAGGTCATGCAGCAAACCAGTGTCAGAAAAAGGATTAGACTCAACGTCTTTGGTTGGAGAGGCAGATGTCTAATCCACTAGACCATGAAGGCCTCTGCCCAGGCAACTGACTTAACTCCTAAATCTCATTTTACTCCTGTGTTAATTATATCGGTGTTACCTAGCTCATGGGGTTGCCCTGAAGATGAATTAGTCAATTGCTGTTAATTGGTGCTTTGACAATGTCAAATACTGCAAGTTGGAATCTATTTATGACAACTGTCTCTTGAAGATACAGTGCCTGTATACATGGAGTTATCAGATCTTCTATTGTGGAATGGATAAATACATGAGGCAGCTGCCCACTAGTCACTCAGCAGCAAAAAAACCCCATATTATTTTTAGAATAAGTAGAGAGTTTAATGAATATTCTGAAAATAATGAGATCCCCAAGCTCATGAGCACAGGAAAAAGAGGTCTGGTGTTTATTCATGATGAATTTTAAGTCAGCCATGAAGATGGCCAAGGTTGATCACTGTTGATCAACAAGCGAGCTTGCCAACTGTTGGTAAGGAAACAATTTGTAGTTTGGGGATAGCAGCTAACATAGTTTATGTACATCTTCCTTTTTAACACCTCAAACTAAGTCACAGTATGACTTTTGATAAAGGAAAGTGCACAGGCCATTTCTGTGGCAGGAGATATGCTCAAATTACTTTCCTCTAATAAGCGTGGTGAAGTCAGAGTAATGAGGAAACAGTAACTTCACCAGTATCCCAGATTTTATTGCTATGCTGAACACAGTTAAGGCACTCACTGTTCACGAACTATCCATTCACCTGTAGCCACTGAGAAATTTCTCCCAAAAAAAAGGTATTCTAAGAAAATTTCTCTGGTATTTCTTTACAGTGCAGAGGAGGCATGAGTTGAAGGTACCTACAGGGTTTTTCTTGATTTTGTACTTTTCCCCATTAGTACCTGCAAGACCTGCAGGAAAACTGCAAGTATGGAGGGAGAACTTGAAAACAGTGTCCTTCTAAAAAGACTTTAATTATGGTTTAGTAAAATGTGATAAAGAATGTGTTCAGCCTCTCAAAACCTGTGTATAAAAGTCTTGTATAAGAATATAATTAAATGAATAATAGATAGATATTAATGTTAATTTTAAGATAATTTGAAAAGTGGAAATGGCTCTTAGGAAGCTTCTCATAGTTTGCTCTCAGGGACAGCTGGAACTGCAGTGTCCTATGTAGAGGCAGAGCATTTCTGCTACTTGTCCCTACAGCTGGACAGAAGATGCTCCTTTGAATCTATCCCTGAGAGCAGAGACAGTCAGCACAGCTTGTGGACTCTGCTGGGATATATTAGTGCCTTCCTTGTGAAAGGACACGTGGAGAGAGCCAGGGAGTCCTCTGTGAAGTGCTGAGCAGCCAAGTTCAAGACTAAGTTGTGATTTTGCAGTTCAAGGCAGAATTCAGCTAATTGGGAATGGACCGGTTTGGTGGCATTCTGCTCACTAAGGTAATATCTTCTGCTACATTTTCCTAAGGTTTATCATGGCTTCCATAGACATCTCCATTGCAATGGATATTGAATTCCTGAAGTAAGGTGAAGTTAGGTGAATACTAAAACTAAATATTTCTAATACATTTGATGTATTTTTCTTCTGTCTCTTTCAACCCTATATTAACCCCAGCTACCAATCACCTTTTAAGTCGACATATTCTCCTCTAATTTTTAGCTGTTTAGAGGTTAGAACTCCAGACACATCAAAAAGGCAGTGTAGTCAACTATTTTGGACCATTTTTGTAGTTCTGCTGAAGTATAGCTAGCTGGTAAAGCCCAGGCATATAGTCTGAACTAATTTTCTGTGGAACCCTTAGAATGAATGGAGGGGTTGGAGACCACCTAATGGTACTGCTGCTATTTGCCTCTGTTTTCCTTGGAATCATGGGTAGATGACTTGTCATGGGGCTGGGTTGTTAAAAAAATTAAATCTTTTAGTACAGAATGAGCATGGGGATTTGGCCCATATCAAAAGCCTTGTATTGACAGCAAAGCTTTAGGAATGAATGGGACAGACCTGTGACAGTTTCAGATAGAAAAATATGCCACAGTTAGTTATCTAGAGTCCCTCTATGGCCATTGAAAGGAAGTAAGTACTTCTGCAGTGAGGTTCATTAGAATCATTTTTCATACCTGCCTAAGGTTGAGATGAATCATATTTTAGAAGTTCCTATTTTTCTGCAGTGCTATCTCAGATGTAGGTAAGTGTATTATACCCTAGTCAGAGTAACTTAGAGGTCCATTTTTCTCTGCACTGCTAGCTCAGAAATACAAAACCAGACTTTTTTCAGAAGAAACAGTCACTGTAGATTAGTTAGTTGTTACATTATATTGATGGTGGGCTTTTTTATTTATCCTAATGAATCTTTTAGCTATTTCTGCTGGAAGCCCCATTTTTTCAAAGGATCTCCATGAAACAGTCTTTGGTCAGGGCTCTTTGGTACAGAGACAACTTTACCATTTCTTCAAGCATCTTGTATAAGCTGTGCTGTTTCTTCTGCATTGAATGCAGTGGGTTATAACAACAGACATTTAAGCCTTCTCACAGGTGTTACACCATTGCCTGTAGTCGTTTCAGACATGTATGTATAGCAATATAGCTTCTCTAGTCCAGCATTTTGGGCAGTTAGTGATGCCAGTACCTTCATCCTTGCATTGAGTCCCACAATCAGGTTGGAGCAATGCAGCCCAGAACACCCAAAGGGCAGGAAATTCACCAAGAATGGTGTGTAAAAGAAAATAATGTAATATTCAAGTATTACAGACATGCAAGAAGATTCCTTAACAGGAATCTACTTAGAAATTAAAGCCCAGGGTTCTGGGCCTGGACCATGTGGTGGATTTCTGCAGCAGCTGTTGTTATAGGACCCCAGTCTGCATCAGAACTTGCAAATGAGCATGACCATAACTTATCACTTGTCTGGTAGGTTTGCCATAGAAGTATACCTTTTAGTTTGACAAAAAGGGAAAAGGGCTCCCTAAATGAGCAGGTCAGTTTTTCTTTACATATAGTGACAGACATCCAGGACTTCTTAGAAAAGGCTGAAGAAACTTAGTATATCCGTCAAGCACTTGCAGTCGCTGTCACTGTTTAACTTTTCAGACTTTGGCATATGTACATGGTTACTGTACGTCTGCACTGGGATAATTTTAAAATACATTGAAACGGCAGCCCAGCCCCCTGGCTGTGTGGTGGCTCTCCTGCGGAACAGTGCCCAGCTCTGGATCAGTCACCTCCTACTTCTGGTCACCCACTGCTTAGAAGCAAGTTTTTCCCTCTGAGCTTTGTAACAGAGTGAAAAAGCGAGGTCAGAAAGAACAGAAGCTGTTGTCTTCCCCATGTCTTGCAGCCAGCACTGAGCCCAGACTGCAAACTCTGCTGATGTGCAGCGGGCGAGGGCTTGGCTCCCTACCAGCCCAGAGCAGTCTCCCTGCAGACAGGATCATCCTTAACGAAGCCCCATTTTTTGGATTGGTGAGGAGTGCTCCTTGGGGGGTGCTGGCAGCAGCTTTTGTAGCAGCTGCTAAGAGCCTTGTGAGCAGCCAGCACTGAAAGCCTGCACTCTGCCTGCCCTGGCAGCAGCCTCCTCATCATGGGGTGGCTCACATACTCAGGCTTTTTGGGGAAGAAACTGGTGGTGGTTTTGAGCTCAAAGAAACAGAAGTTGAGGCAGGGGTAGGAGTTGGTGTGCAGGGACTCAGCAGTGGTGTTTTTATCTCACGTGAAAGCTGGCTAGACAGGATTGTGGTGGAGCTCTGTGGAGATCCGGGGCGCTTTGCTGATGGTACAAACATCAGCAAGCATTTCCCACTTCGGAGATTACAGCCTAAATTTAAAGGCTGCACAACTGCCTGATTACAGGGAATCAATTTGAGTTGTCAGCAGTAGAAAACAACATGCAGAGACTGTGCTTAATATGCTTAAGATTTCAAACGGCCTTTGGGTGCAAACCTGCAAAGACATTGCTGGTCTCATAATACCCCAGAAGGCAGCGCCAAGGCTTTTGGTTGCCAGCCATGGATCATGGGTCTGCACCACTGGCAAATGGGATAGTGTTTGTAAATGTGACAAATGGGTAGATACCTCTCCACTGCTTTACAAGCCAGGTTTTTAATGTCTCTTATTTTCTAAGGTGGTTGTTTCCATGGCTTGTAAGCATTTCATAAACGTTTCTGGAATCGTTCTCATGATCCTTGTGTGAGGTTGGTAGGTCTCTGCTGCCTGCATTTTGCAGGTGGGCATAAAGGAAGCAAAGAGCAATAACAGTCTCTTCTGAGCAAAGATAGAGTGGTTCATTACTTGCTTTTATTGCCTCTGTCGTTATGGGTCCCTAGGTTCAATTAGAGCCTCCCAGTGCTACTGCAGTACATTAATGACAAAATTACTTGCCTAGGGTTTTTGGGGAAGAAAAAAAGCTGCAAGACACTGCTCAAACTTGGATTTCAGTTTCTAGTCTGGCAGCTCTGTTATGACACCTCAGTCTCTGGTGGGCCAGGAAGTTCTCCACCGAAATTGCTGGAACCTCATTAGCCTCCTGTCCTGCACAGAGAGCCGGGCCAGTCCAAGCTGTCATCTTGTGCTGCTGCAGTCCCAGCCCAGCAAGCTTCTTGAAAGGAAACAGTTATTTCATGTTGTCCCCCATTAAGAAACGAGAAGGAAAGAGGACTGGGAAGAAGGAAAGCCTGATAAGCTTTCTGGTTTTTTTCCCCTCTGCCATCATTGCCACTGAAAGGCTCCTCACAGCCAGCCTGTGCTATCAGCCGGCCATTTTGCTGAAAACACCCCAGAGC
Organism: Chaetops frenatus; assembly: GCA_013400775.1. Classification (NCBI taxonomy): domain Eukaryota; kingdom Metazoa; phylum Chordata; class Aves; order Passeriformes; family Picathartidae; genus Chaetops; species Chaetops frenatus. The sequence goes on along the minus strand of VZTR01022357.1, from coordinate 26,039 downwards.
TAAATATGTCAGCAAAGCTGGGATTCCTCCCTCCTAAATTTATATTTTTGTAGGATAAATATATACAGCTGAGCTGATTGTTCTCACCATCTTAGGGGAGAGAAGTAGATATTTTTAGGCTCAGGTTAATCTCCTCCTAAAATAGGTCAGTGGATGGCTGTAAATAAGGAGATGTTTTATTTGTGCTCAGAGAAAATGAGATCGTGAGCACCTTTGGATCTGGGTCTCCAGAGGGACTGGGAGGGGACAGTTCCCAAAAAGAGGATGTGTGCCTGAGTGCTCTAGCAGAGAGCAGGTGGGATGGCAGTGCCCCTGATCAGCAAGAGCTCCCCTCACAGAGGCTCCTTGTATCCATCACTGAGGCTGGGCACTTTGAACTGATGGCCTCGGGAGACTTTATCCCCTTCTCTGAAATACAGGGCTGCACTGTGCCCTACAGCAGAGGTCTGGGATCCATCTTTGGAGGTTTAGGTGACTGCACCTTTGGCGTAGGGAACAAGTTCTTGTGATTACAATTTCAGGGCAGTGTTAAAGTGTTTGAATAATAATATTTCAGCCTGCTATCTCTGCATACCTATTGATTACATTCACACAGTGTTATTAATGCAGCAGTACTTCTGAGATTTGCAAATGTCTTCATTAAGGGATAGGATTCAGAAACAGAGGTATATTTTGAGCTGTCCAAGTAGTTCCAATCACTCTCAGGTGGTTTCAGGCCATGCAGATTTATAAGTAAGGGTGCTTTGAATGGTAAGCTCAGCAGATACACTGACTATGACGGCTGAGTTCCTGAGGCCACTTAAGTGGGTGAAAAGAATATCTGTATATTACAGTGAGGTCACAGTTTCACTCCGTGATGTTACATGTGGACAAAAATTCCACGTTTGTGAAGGCACTCCACAAAAAGATATCAATTGGAGTATTTTCTAAAATTCACTCTGCATTTCTCAGAAGAAACTCCAGTGACACTCCTGCAGAGCTGATCACGTTAGCTTTGCTGATATTAAGTGGCACCTTGCAAAATGAGGGGACCACTGCAATCAAGATTAAGCAAAGGTGCTTAATCTGTGTAAAGGTACTATGCACAGTGAGTAATGGTATCAGCCACACTTTGGAGGATAATTTTGTTTGCCTTGCAAAAAGTAAATTAAATGTCTTAACATCATCCTCATAATCATGCTGTTCTTCCTAATGAAGCAGTTAATATAAGTGCCTAATATTGTGATTGTAAATTCAAAGTTCATTAAATGTTAGCACAGCATTCAAATTGGCTGGCTGGAATTACCACATGCCTGGCCTAGAAAAACCAACATAAGGTCAGAAACATTCCTAGGATATTTAGCATCTAAAATACCATCCCAGCGCATCCTACTGTTGTGTTTCTCTAGCTCTCTTACAGTGGATATTTATGCCAGCCATAAAAGGGAGAAAGAAAAGGATCAGAGGCTGGCACACCCGATTTTGACAAGTTCCATATGAAAAGAAGCTGTGTATCCACCATTAAATGTGATGTAAAATCAATTTTCAGGTTAGTTCTAGACTGAGACAGCTGCCACTAAATCTGAAAATAAAGAAAGAAGTTGTGTTGCAACTACTGATGGTAGTGAGAGGAAGAAATGAGAAGAGGCAAAAGAAGAAAGGCATGACACTCCCTAACATCAGCTCTCGGATGGAAGTAGGAACCCTGGGGGGATGACCTGGTGCTGCTGGTACCTTGGAGCACTGGGAGTGTAACAGCCCCAGTGCACACCCTGTTTAGACACCTCTTTGAATCAGCTTGTGGCAGGCGTCCCACACCACGAGTGGCAGAATTCAGTCGCCTACACCTACACATCTGCTGTTTGCCTTGCTCCAGGCTGCACCGTGGAAAAACATTTCCTTTGCTGGGTTTTTTTCCCTCCTTTTCTGAGTGGAGCCTTGAGAACCTGCAATCCCAAGACACACAGCTCAGTTCAGTGTGCCATGCCTAGTTTTTAATGCCTGTGTGTCAGATTTCACAGCAAGCTGTCATTCCCAGTTGCAATCCCAGTGCTTGGGAAATAGATGCATACTGCTTATTGCTTCCCCGTGCTATGGGTGAGCATGATGGGGCAGGAAAGAGCTGCTGTCACTGGTGATCATTCTTAGGAGACATTCTGTGTTACTCTGAATAGCTCCTAGCTCAGGGCTCTTCTTAAATGCTGCAATAGCATCCTGTGAAGGTGCTATGCCTGACTGAATTACTAGGACAATACTGTTCATTAGTACTTGTGTTACATCTATCATCAGTAGGACTGTGATCTAGTGTGTACCAACTTGCAAACAGTCAATTTATTGCATTAAAGAAGTCAGCAGACTTTCCTATGTTAATCATTAATCCAACCTCCAAAATCACAGTTGCTTTCAGTTTGGCTTTTTTCCTTTGCTTTATATTTTTGACCTCAAAGTTGGGTCATGTTTAGACTTTTCTCCCATTAACTGGAACTTCTTAAATTACGCAGGACCTTCCACCTGATTTCTTCCTTTGAAAAGCCAGAGAAAATGGCTTTTGCAAAACTGAAAGTGAACTTGACAGACATCTTCAGTTCTGTATGTTTCACCACCTTGTGGGTACAGTCTGTGCTTCTATTTCATTTCCAAGCCATATTTCGATTCCCACCTTTTCCTGAGGTGACTTTTAAATTATATTCTGAAAGAGAATCATTTTGATCTATCTTAGAGCTTTATTTTTTTGGCAATGATCAGTAGAGTATATTAATGTTGCTTAGTAATGAAGTCTCTTGAGACCTGTCTGGCACATTTTTCAGAACATCCTATACTATTCCCTGCAGAATGTGACAACAAGATGAAATAAAACTGTATCAGGAAAACATATAGGATACTACTTATGTTACCAAATTTTATTTTTATTTTAAATTCAGGAAGGACAGAAATGAATATTTTAGTATTACTGGACTTTCTAATGCCTGTTTTACAGACAGTGGTGTCCTGTAATTTTTCATGAATATGCTCATGAGATTCATCAGTTTTCATGAATAATTTCCTCCTTGCAGGTCCTCTGTTGTCACAGATAATGATACTGTATCATTCCAAAAAAGTTCCCTTCTGAGCATTTAATTTTTACTCACATCTGGAACCATTCTGAGTGCGTGGCCAATCTGAGCTTCCCAGTGCAAGAAGAATAAAGACTTTATTGAGAGAGTCCCATCCAGGACCACAAAAATAATTGAAGGGTGGGAGCATTTCTACTTTCAGGGGAGACTGAGGTCTTGGACTGTTCAGCATGAAGAAGGCAAGGCTCAGAGAGTCCTAATCCGTCTGTATAAATAGCAGGGGTTGGGGAATGAAAAATGAAGAAGAGGGAGCTGGGCGCTGCTCAGCAGTGCCCACTGGCAGAATAGGGGCCAGGGGTCATTAAAAAAGCATTAAATTCTATCTAAACAGAAGAAAACACGCTTTTACTGTGGGAGTGGCTGAACACTGGAACAGGTTGTCTAGAGAGATTGACAGCTGGCTACAGAGACTTGAATATCGTGGAGATATTAAAAACCTGACTCGACATGGTGCTGGAAAAACTGCATTTGGTGTCCCTGCTTCAGCAGGGTGTGGGTACAGATGATCACCAGAGGTATCCACCAGTCCCTGCCATCTTGTGACTCTGTGTTACATGAATTTGTAGTCCCATGTATTTGTACACATTACACTTCTTGTATGTGGTGTGTTTAAAATCATGCATGCTGTTTATCCATATGCTGTAAACTCATGCCAGTTTAAATGATCAGTCTCAATTTTAATGGTTTCAGTTCCCTAAAGTAATTTCCACAAGCTTAAAATTCTCCCAAGGACATCAGAATTCATCACACTATGGCAAAGTCTTTATTTTAGGCTCTTAATCATTTAATATGTGAATAAATTTCTCTTAGTTGCTATTTTACATTAAAAATTTGTTTTTATAAAAAGCTATTCCCCCCAAGACCTAGACCATGCATATTAGTACCATGTCTTGTTATTTTTATATTTAAAAGTTCATTTTTACTAGATCTGTTTTCCATTTGCTCTTCCTATAGAATAATCCCATTTGTAAATTGAGTCATTCTTATAAAGTCATTTTAATGGGAAATTCCAATTATGGAGCTGAATCTGGCTTGAGTCACACAGGCACAACTGTTGACAGATGCTTTGTAATGGGCTACAAAGTATTTGTGCACAAGCCACAAGAAATCCAGGCTGACTGTTAGAATTCAAGCTGGTACATGATGGTTTAGTAGCAGCACTGTTTTGCAGCCCGCAGGAGCCTGAGAGGCTGTAAATCTGGATCACTAGTGAGTTATATAACAGCCTCTAAGTGAGTCAAATACATTAATGGTTAGATAAGATAGATAGTGGTATGTGTATTCAGATTGTAATTAGAGTTTCTAAAAAAGCTGACAATTTATGCACATCTTCCCCAATCAACAGGCTTTGACAGGGATTAGCAGTACTCCCAAGATTAGGCAGCCTGACAATCCTTGTGGTATGTACTAAAAGTCACGATAATAAAGGCTTAGAATGTAACTGCACAATTGGAATGAATAAAACAGAAAACAAACCAGAGGTCATCGTTCTACAGTATCTCTTTACGCTAATTCAGCATCCAACTAGCATAATTCTGAAAGGAAAGTTCCAGCCATGGCTTGTGGATAAAATGGTCTGTTTGATTGTGGAACGTACCTCAAGCGTGCTGGGTGGGCACCCAAACGCTGCACAGGCTGCCTTAACTGAACTATGCAGGCACTGCTTTAGGCACCCTGTGAGGTCTCTCAAAGGGTTTAGGGGGTGTTTTGGAGAGGGGTTCTTTGTTTCTCAATTATTTTATGTATGCCCTGTAATGCAGGAATGGAAACTTATTGGCAGGTATCAGTGGTGATTTTTTTTCAGGGGTTTCTGCTTAAAAAAAACAGTCCTAGAAATACATCTGGGTCCCACAGAGATGGAAGTTTGGGTTCATCCATCCATCCATCCACATTTAGGTCTTTTTGACTTATGGTGCCAAGAAACTCTCTTCCCCACCACCACTTTGTTTTTTTCCCCCTGGAGCTTCTTTCAAGTATGAAGGAGAAAGAAAAGTGAGAAGGAAAGTGCCAGTCAGTAGCAACAGATGCCACCACTGCTCTGTGGCAGGAGAAAACTCCCTGCTCGTGAGTTGCTTTTTGAATGGAAGGGAGGATTCTGCACTGCTCACACTGTTTCATTTTCAGATGGAAACAGGGAATCCTTCAGGTCTTACCCACCAACTGCTGTGCTTTGCTAGACTCTTTCTTAATGTAATTCGTCTCTGGTTGTGGTCTCTCCCCTGCCCACTGTTCACTGGCATAAGAAAGACCATGTCCAGCTTTCCTTGCCAGACATACAGGAGCAGGAAAAGTGTGGGAGAAGAGCAAGGGACATCTTTAACGTTTTTATATTGTGTGGTGTGTATTGGATGCTAGAATGTAGAAAAATGGATCTGCTTGTCGATAAATTTATAAGAGAAGATATTATTTCTTTCATCATTCTGGTAGGTGATAAGCCTGCAGCCATTTATCAACTGTCCAGTAGAAATAAATGTCTGTTTTCATTTTCTCACATTTAATAACATTATACTTCTTTGTAATTTTAGCTGTTCATCCCAACTGGTACCTTTTTTTCCATTTTTCAAAGAAGTGGGCTTAGAAGAGAAAGGATACTTTAATGAGGCTTCCTCCTTTCTTTGACAAGATGACAAAATGATTGCAAAGAACACAAGATTAATAATTTGGATTCATAAATCTAGAAGTCATGCACATGCTTAAAGTAGAATAAACACCAAGGAGTCTCACTTGAATTTGAAGTGGCTTTGAAGTTGAGTTTGCTTTTGCAAAACTACCAGCATCATTTTCACAGCCTGCTATCTCAGAGCTGCTACTACATTTTTCTTTCACACTTAGGGAGACATCCCTACGCTGTGTGTCATGTAAAGGAGATGATATATTTCCATATTTCCTTTTATTGGTAAACCTTTCTCATATCCCTAGACAGCAAGACTTGAAGTTCTTCAGTGCTCCAGCAAGCAAAGCTAGTAGGCAATCTACTGGAAGCTTTGCTTAAGTGGAAGTGTTTTTAAAAAATTTGGTATGAACAGTGAATTATGCCATGTCTCCATTAGTACTTCTACCCTGATAGCAAAATAACATCATTCTAGACTACACCCACAGTTTCAGTTTTCAATATGAGTATTCCTAATTATACTGCAGGGGTTATCAGCACAGAGCTGGAGCTCCTGGTTGTCAAGTGCGGGATAACTGGAGTTTGAGGCTCCTGTGAAGATGTGGCACAGGCTTTACAGTAGGAAGACAACTACCTTCTAAAAGTACACAGGCTCATCCCTCTGGAGGTTTATCTAGATGACCAGAAAAGAGATGGTCAGCTGCCACACCAAGGAGCATGGGCTGGCTTTTTCCTCTCAGAACTTGATGTGTAGTAAGGAAAGGAGGCCCAAAGTGAAAAATCTTATATTAGAGCTTCTGAAAACATAAACAATGTTTTATTATATTTGCTTGGAAGATAGATCATGATCATATCATATATGTGATCCATCACAATACAGTATATCTATACTGGGGTAAATTCATGCTATTCCTAATATGATAGACTTCTCCTGAGGAGCTAAAATCACTCCAGGTTGCATTGGTTTGGGTTGGGCTCCACAGGAACATATCTGTTACCCTCTTGTGTCTTAAAGCCCTGGCTATAACCATTCTGTCCTTGCACAGGAGTCCTTCCTAGTTGGGCTATTCTCCCTTCTCCCATGGATACTCTACTCCTGGCCAAGCAGTGACACAGCTTTCTGTCTTGTAGCCTCACAACAGATCCTGTGAGAAAGGACCTACAGACAAGGGTCTCCCTCCCAGGCAGGGACTGGCCTCAAGCTGTGCTCTTGCCTGCCTGAGTGTTCTCTCTTCTCACCAGCTGGCCTGGGATGGGCACTCCCCTTCTCTGACACAGTTTCAAAAGAAAACAGACTCATGGAGTATTGCTTAGGCATACCTGTGAGATCTGGAGTTTTGGCACCTTGTGGCCTCTGTCTGAATTGTAGCTATTTTACAAGAGGAGCTGCTGGACTTCTGCAGCATAGGGACCCCCAGCCCTGGACCAGTGCATGTGTTTTAGCACCCAGTAAAGGCTGCAATTCACAGCAGAGGTGTTGAATTAGTTTTGGAACCCGCTCTCCCCAGGCCAGGCAGAGCACAGAACCAAAGCATCTGAATGCTTGTTATGCCTTACGGGCCTAAGTGCCTGTGTGACTGCAATTTCAGTGAATTTGGTTACAGTACTCTCATTGGGAAGCATCTAGTCAGGATGAATTAATGTGCGTCATCATCAGGAAACAGGAAAAACCCAGTTATCCTGGTGGTTGGGATCATTGCAGAGACAGGGAAGTGCTGAGTTGGGATACATCTACATCATCCCAGAAAAAAAAATTCAGTGCTGTTGTTAGGACCATTTTTTGCATAGGAAGTAACATAGGTAAAAATCAAATTCTCTGACAATCCCAAATCCATCTAAACAAATCCCACATTCCCTGGGGATATCAGCACATGAACAACATATACCAGATAAGCATTTAAAAAAGGAGGACTTTCTGCATTACTTTTTTAAATGAACCCATCTTCTCCCACTTGTCTTTTCCAGATCTAGCTTTGGAAATATATACAGTTCGTTGTGAACTTGTAATCATCTCAGAGATAATAAAGTATCTCAGCTCAAAAGGGAAGGTGATATCCCATCACTTTTTGTGATGCAAATATTTTGAAATAGGGAAGATATTCCTTCTTAGCCTTTCAGAGCAGATCATGACATGTAATTACAGTAATTTTACTGCAGAGCTACAAATACAAGCCTAAGAAAGGCATGCGGGCAGTCCTGCATGGCTAACAAAGGATGAAAAATTTGTAGATCCTCAACTTCTAAACCCAGGATAGGCTCCAGCCCTGGATACAGCAGCAACTGTCAGATATGTGACAAAAAAAGATTCCTAATTATCATTGTCTTCCTAGTGTCAGTAGTCTTTTTTTTTTTTTTTTTTCCTCAGAAGGTTATCCACTGTATAATTACCTGCCTCCCACCCAGTTAGGAAATTTTGCCCTTTTCTTTATCTGAATCTGCCTGGAACCATCTTTCAGGCACCTTTCGTGAGTGGTCCAAGAGATTCACCCTGGTTTCAGATTTCTTTATGCAAATATCTCTACTCGGAGCTTGAGCTACGTCTCAACTTTTTGTCAGTGAGCTGACTAAAGCTCAGCTGAGCTGCTTGAGTTTCAAATCATTACTTATTTTTCAGTCCCTGGAGATACTTGTAACCTTTTGAACTCTTTCCCCCTCTGTGTCCTCATTATTTCTATGTATTTTCTGAGGTGTGGATGAATAGCCATAAACAGTCAGAGCAAAGGTGTATCTAGCCTAGTGTCCTGCCTCTCACGTAGGACACAGTAACATTAAAAACAGTGCAAAGAAGGTGCTGCTTTCTTCCCTGCTACCTGGTCTAGCATTCAAGTGATACGAAGTTCACTGTGCTACACACATGGTCTTAGCCTGAACTGGGATCGCTGCCCATTTTCTGCTCAACATTCCTGGTTTTATGGATCCAGGGATCACCTTACCATATTTCTTGCCCTTGCAGTGCCTCAGAAGCTCATGCTGGCCCGTTGCCTATGACCCAATGCCTATGAATTTTTTTAAAAGTCCTCCATGGAGCTGCACCTTTCCACGAGAGCTCATTTTTGTTCTAGCAAACAAAACATGCAGTCTGATGGAGTGAGTACACCTCCTTCAACCGAGCCTGTTGTCCTTGACTCTCAAGTCCTGAACTGGAAAGCCACCATATGTTGTCTCCTGAACTAGGATGTCAGTTTCTTTCCAGAAAGAAACATTCTGTACTCCCACTTTCCTAGTTAAAAAGTGCAGAAGGTGAGATATTAATATATGACTTCAGACCACTTCCAAGCCTTCTTGCTTTTCACCTTCCTTTTGGAAGCCTTGCCTGCTTTCCAGAGATTTTAGTACAATGTACTCTAGCCTACTGTAACATGCTTGCAGGAATGTGACCTGAAAGCTTTCAGTGATAGAGGAGTTCTGAAAAGTGTGAGAGCTACTTATATTAGATAAAATGTAATTAAATACAGAGTTTGATCCTGGGATTTTTGGGACCATCTGCAAAGAAGGCTTAAAATCAAAACCCAGCACTGACTGTCTCTAAAAGGAAACTGAGATTCCCTTATAATACTGTGATCACTCTGGGTGTTAGGGCATTAAAAGTTACAGCAGCATTATAGAGGAAGGAATGAGTTGGCAGTACTACGACCACATTTAATTCCTAGGACCTCTAAATGAACATGAGAGACATCACATACACATCTTCACCTGTGCAGGTGTTTCCACACTACCACCCATTCTTCTGTGCACAAACACCTACCCTCTCCTCGCAGCTCCTGCCCCAGTCCTGTTCTCCTTCATGCATTCTCACCCCTGCATCCTGGGTCTGCACTTCAGCATCACAGGTACAGGCAGATGCATTCCAGCTTCCTTTACCCACCTGCAGGACCCCCACCCACACCTAAGTATTCCACTCAGTGCATACACACCAGACCCTGCACTTGCACATGGCATCACTTAGAATTTTATCCTGGAGACAGGACAAGACACAGAGAGTCCCTGGTGTCTGAGTCCTTTTGAGAGGGAATTTCAGCAAAATACCTTTTGCAGTTTTCTGGCGTTTAGGACCCACCAGTGAGGTGAGTATAGGTCTGAGCTGCTCTTTCCCAAATTGAGTGGTTGTGATGGATTATATTTATACCTCCACTGTTCCAGCCTTTCACAAACCATCCCACACATCTCTTATATTAGAAGGCTTCAACCTAATATTTTTTGAGCTGGGCATATGGGACCATGATTATATCATCTTTATTTGTTTTTCTCCATTCACTCTCACTCCTCCATTCTTCTCTCTCCCTGTCATTATCATTTCAGGATCCACTAAAATATTATACAGTGTTTTTTACTCCTTACTGTCTTTTTTCCCCCTTGTTGGCAGATGCTTACCCCAATTCTGAGGTGATCTATGTGTGGACTAACAGCACCACAACGTCTGTGGTGGTGGCCGAAGATGGCTCACGACTTAACCAGTACCACCTGATGGGACAAACCGTGGGAACAGAAAACATCAGTACCAGTACAGGTAGGGGGAATATTTCCATCCCACGGTTGCCGATGGCTGGAGCAGGAGGGGAGATTCACAGGCTCTGGTTATTTTGCAGTAGGGCTGGGGAAGCACCTGTGGAATGTGGAGCGCTAGGGAGATCCTGTGGGTTCATGGCCAGTTAGCAGAGGCATTTAAGCACTGAGAGGGTTATGTGCTGGCTCTGAGGTACACCGCAAGGCTGTGGCTGAAGATGTATCCAAGTTCCTGCTATCTACAGGAATGCCAGAGAAGCCTCACGCAGTTTCTTGGCGATCGCCCTCGCTGAGGCTGCCCAGCGCTATTGCTGGCATATTTCCCCGTGGCAGGAACCACCCTGGGAGGCAAACACCACCCACGCTTTTGATCCGTTTCAATCATCGCTTTAAAATGATTGCTTGGTGGAACGGCGTGGGGGGGAAGGGAGTGAGGGGCCGGGGGGGGACTGTGGCATGGCGTGGCTCTGCAGCGTGTCCGGGGGACCAGGTGGCCGGAGAGGAGGTGCAAACCCCGAGGATTCCCATTCCCTCTCGGGCTGCAAGCGGAGGCGCCAGATGTGGCAGCATTAGGGAGGCAAAGAAGCTTTAATCCCGGGCCGGGCGTCCACGTGAGCCATGCCCCCCCCTGCTTCTTAAGGCTCCCACGCAAGGGCAGCCCTGGGTGCGCATTGGAGGGGGGAGGAACCCGGGGGGGTCGAGGCTGGGACAAGGCATCACGTGCACCCAGCAGGACGGGGGCTTAACCAGGTTACACAATGCACTGGACTGGAGAGCATTACTGGCATCCAGCGAGGGGAGGGGGAAGAGGTGGCAATGAAATAGCCTGCCATGAAGAAAAGGGGGATTTCCGCTGCTGGTGGTTGCAAGGGGCTTGGGTTGGGGAAAGGGGCAGCCTGCGGCAACATGCCTGGGAGCAATTCCTGCAGGCCAAGCCCAACAGAATCTGCTGGTGATACACTGTGTCCCTGGTGAAAAATGATGGGCAGAGTTGTAGAGGACAAAGTACAGATTAAATTAGGAACCTTTTACTGTCTGCAGGAAATTTAGGAGACATGAAAACAAGTACACATACACTTGCACACAAAGTTAGTTGGACCGAAACATAAAGACGCATAAAGCTTTGTGCTCCAACTGGCAAATAAAGAGGGGACATCTGAGCTTGTGCTCCAGAAAGGACACAAAGTGAGGGAAGGCTTGCCTTGGGCAATCACTAAATTTGACTGCCATCTCCATCCTATAGACACATTCACCCCCTCCCTTGCCCACTTCAGGAGACACAAAGGTGATGCTAAAGCAAAGATTCATAAAGTCAAGAGAAACATATAAACAGGATGGTCACTTTTGCAGAAAAAAAGAGAGTACACTATCTCCCATGAAAGAGTAAAGACACTTTTTTCCTTACCAGTTCACCATCATAGCCGCGTTGTTTTCTGCAATGAATGGCAGCTCCCCTCTCGCCTTCATTGTTGCCAAGAAAAAGATCCAAAGGATGTACTGGAGCATCTCCTACAACCTCGTCCTGCTCCTCAGAGCAAGAGAACCATCCAGCCCAGGCAGTGAGTGCTCCAGCGTGTCAGCTCCAGGCCACTTCCAGTTTGTCGCTTTGCCTGTGAAAGCTCCTTGTACTCCTCAGCCCAAGGAAACACTTCAGACAAATCCCAAAGTTTCTGCACAGTAAACACCTCCCTCACGTATTTAAGATTTATGCTAATAAATGCTGTGTTTCCAACGTCAAGGTTTTATATTAATGTCCTGGGTTACATCTGGGCTGGCTGGATTCTGATTGCAGGGTGGATCACAAAGAGCAGGACACAGATTGTAACCGGGGATTAGCAAAATACAAAAATCCGATTTTGCCCAGGGAAAGCATCAGTCAACGATGGATTTTCTGGACTTCATCAAGCTCGTAGGAGGCCAGTAATCAGCATTACTTACGAATGGCCATCGAAGGCATTTCTTCTTTCTATTGAATTGTTGAACGTGAAAAAGAAAAACCAAATAGCTATTGCATAATCCAAGTGCTTGGATGTTTTGTGGCTTTTATGACACACCAGTCAAACTACACAGCCCTTGCAGTTGCATAGACAAAATATTTGTGTATGTCATAGGTCATTTATACCTTTCTTTCTAGCAGACTTTTTTTTTTCTTAAATGGAAGTGCCAGACCTGTACTGGTTCCTTGGGATTCTGCTGATTTTGTAGGCAAGCTGCCGTTTGGCTGTCATTTTAGAAAAAAATACCCTGGCATTCCTAGTTCTCCAACCAGTCTTGAAATTTGCAACAGTTTAGCCATGGCACAGCTCAGAAAACAACTCCGTCATGTGCCACCTGTTTGGCTTTTTGGCTGTGGCTTTTTGTTGTTGTTGTTGTTGTTGTTGTGCTAACATCCCAAAATGTTATTCACCTGAAAGAAAGGTATTTGACTACTCACTGCTTCCAACAGAACCAACATCTGTTATGTCCTGGTGGTAAAAGTGCTAAAAACCATCAGATTTGAGTCCACATGGATCTTGCCGCTTTCCACGAATGGTTGCCTAATTCTGTTCCCCATACCCAGAATCTCTCATAGCTAACTTAGGATCTGCAATGGTACAAAACAAAACATAAACCCACTCTTTTATATACTGCCAGCTGGAGCCTGAGCTCTGTAATATCCAAAGCCTAAATAATAAAAGAACCACTCAGCTCTTCATTTTGAACCAAATAATTCTGATTTTTTCTCGAGATGAATCTTTTTCCCCAGTATCACTATAAAAGGGAACATGCATTTTTTATGGGCCAAAATATTCTGGATGTCAGTGTAGTCAGAGAGGTGTCTAATGTACCTAATGTCAGAATCTTGCCAGAACAGCCATTGATAGAATTGAGTCCAGGTATATCCAGTAAACAAACAAGCCTGGGGGCTGGCCTAGCCTCCTTAAAGTACTCAACTGAATCTCAGCATAATGGCAATGGAATAATGTGTGTAAGATCCTGGAAAATCTATAAGCGTGATCTCCAGAGCTCCATCAACTAGATACAAAAAAACCCCCCAAAACCACCAAAAACCAAAAAACCCCCTCAAAAAACTGTAGCAGCTTTTAAAGCATAAAAAACCCCCTAAGAGCCACAGCACAGTAGCATAGCTCCATGAAGTGCAGCCATTTCTGCTCTAGGGCTTTTCATTAGTACTAGATTTGTTTTTGTTTACTAACAATAATTTGTTTTCTGTAGTGATGAGCGGGCCCCATCAGGAACAGGATTCTCTTTTAAGTGCTACATAAACCTATAACAAAAATTAGCTCTTGCTCAAGAAAGCGTATGGTCTAAGGATAAACAGTGGCCTTACAGAAGAAAAAGAAAGCTTTTCCACTCCAACAGAGCCAGTATCTTGTTCTATAAACAGAAGGCCAACTCAGGCAGCTTTTAGCTTTACTTTAAGCAGCGGTCCCAGAGCATTAAAAACCAAGATGTGGGGTTTTCTTAAGCTCTAAGTCTCCTAGAGGAATTATTCCTAGTATAGGCATCTTTGAAGGGACAGCATGGGAAATCAAAGAACATATCAGCTGGGAGAAGAGCAAGTAAAAAATCAAGGTGCTTTGATTATTTCACTGGAGACAAGAGTTTTGATAGGTTAAAGAAAATGGTAAGGTAAAAATCAGCTGTGGAGGGCCATCAGAATGTAGGCACTCGTTTTCCGTGTTTTAAAAATGAAAAAGAAGAGGGTCCTGTTGCTTTTCTGAAGCTGTGTAGATTCTTTTTTTATTCCAGCTCTGAGACCATCCTGTCAAAATCGATAGTGCACATTGTCACTCTGTGGTGAGCAGGGAAACTGTGACTCAAACACATCCCAGTGCAGTAGCAACTGAGAAACAGATTTACAGGCAGGCAGACCCTGCTGCAAATACTCCTAAATAAAGAGCAAGTGGGATCCCTCCTGAGACCACTGCACGTTCAGCCTCCCTGGTTCAAAATTACTCTAAATGGAAGGGAATTAGGCTTTGCTTTGCAGGGGTTTTCTCCACAGTTTCCCAGCATTCCATGTCCATTTCCACATCAATCTTCAGGGAACTGTTTCACCGGAAAATCAGGCTCCAGAGAAAGACATAAAGATTGAGGCAGGATGTCAGTTAAGGCATTTCCATGTCATTTCACTTTCTGTCTAAAATCCTCAGCATGAAGAAGGTCTGTAAACTTGATGCAGAATAGCAGAGCTCCTGTAGCATAGTGTATGAGTGCAGCTATACCTGCAAAAACCCTTTTCACTGTAAACCTGTTCTCTGCTAATTAGCCATATTGTCACTTAGAAGTAATCTGCCAAATCTAATAGCTTAGTAATGCTGGCCACAGCTCAACTCAGGCTATTCACTCAAGGCAGTTATAGCTACAGTTTTTTTGTTCTTGAAGGAGAATATATATTTCAAAACAGGCATTACTTTGATTCATCAGTACCCAACTGAATGATGCATGCTTTTAAATTACTTTGATATCAGTGAAGAACTGTTAGGGCTTGAAGGGATGGATTTTTTTTTTTTATCCTTACATTTTGTTTTTACTGTTATCATTCCTAGGCAAATAGTAGTATGCTCTTAGCTAGCAAGATTTTGGATCTGGGGAGCAGTTACCATCATGAATAACCTTCGGTAACAACTACGTGGTTTTCCAGAAACACTCTGAAAGAACTAGGGAGCAGTTACCACCAGGAATAGCCCTCAGTAACAACTATATGGTTTTCCAGGAACAATCTGAAAGAACTGGTTAGGGTTTGATTTTTTCTGAAACATTAGGGAAGGTGACAGCTGGTCTGTCGATTTTAGAGTGCATTTATTTAGGCTTTTATTGAAATTCAGAGAAGCCGATAAACAGCGTATTAAGGCAATGCTGTGAATTTGGCATATGAAAAGGAAATGGAATTTAGCACTGGTGTGGCAGCTTCTAGGGAACTCTACATGCAGGCAGTACAATATTCATTGCACAGGTGAACAAGACAGGACACAATATCTATCTAGAAACAGATAATTTTTTGAAGGGCTGAAGTGTACCAAATTCTAGGAACACTGCATGCACTAGAGAGATTTTTTTTCCCTGGAGCAGCAGTCTGAAGGGTTTGGGTACTCAGATCAATAAGACATCCCAGGATCCATATGCAAAGTGGCAGTTCTTGCATAAAATGCTGGGCCTGGCAATCCCTGAAGTGTGGTACAAGAAGGAATGTCTGGAACCATTTTCATTCTTGAAAACGGATGGCTTGGTCATAACAGCTTCCCTAATGCGGTTAAATCCTGCTGCTAAATCAGGTTCCTAAGAGTCAAGAGCCTTAATTGTTACTATGCTACAAGAGGTTTTGGGACTGAGTCAGAGTGTTGAGGCACTGCCGGCAAAACAGATTTTTAAGCCTGTGAACATCACAACATTCCAGGTGCATAGGAGGACCGCAGCTTTTCAGTGTAATACAAATAGCAGTCATTGTCTTCTGCTTTGGAACGGAATGTGAAGACTGTAAGGATCTAGCAGCACCTCTGTCTCAAGTCTTGGTTTTCCACAGTGCAGAAATCCAGACATTTTTCATGCAATTAAGAATGGCTGAGTGGTATCCTCAAACGGGAGGTTGGAGCTGGCCTTGTTCAGTCCCTGAATCAGTAAGCCTTTCTTATGTCACTCACACACACATTTTTCTTCTTCTAGGTGAATATACTATTATGACAGCCCATTTTCATCTGAAAAGAAAAATTGGTTATTTTGTCATCCAAACGTACCTACCTTGCATTATGACTGTGATCCTATCACAAGTGTCATTTTGGCTAAACAGAGAATCTGTCCCTGCTAGAACTGTCTTTGGTGAGTATCCTGCTTTCTCCTAGGACACAGATAGGATCTTTGTGGCTTGTGGAAATGATTTGCTGTAACAAAACCACAGTTCACTACTGTTTATTTCTGCTTGAGATGTTGTAAATGTTTCATCATTCTCTTCCAGTTTAAACTCAAAATCAATTTACAAGCCCTGTCTGGGCTGTTTTTGTAAAGTTATGACACAAATTGGGCAATAAATTATCTGGAAGTTAAGGACAGAAGATGGAAGAAACAGATTGGTGTGATTTGTGTTGGTTTTTTTCCACTTGGCTGGATACTGGATGGTTCAGAAAAAAAGACATATAGATTATCATATTTCATGTATACCCTAGATAAGCATTTGAAGCAGATATCACTTCAAGACATTTTGTTTATCTTTGTTGTAGGATTTTTATCTGGGAAAACCATGGAGAGGTTAATTAATGACAATTATCTCTATTACCATCACAAAATTAATATGACTTTGCATTTAGAAAATGTATATTTACTGAAGAAACTGTTATGGGAGAAACCAATTAGATTACTTGGTTTATCACTAGAAGATTGCAGAAAATAAGCACCTTAAGTGAAGGCTGATGAAATACAAACTTTTTACTAGATAAAAACAAGGGGAGTGGGAACAGTTTATTAAGTAAAACTTTGTTCAGCTATTTTAAAGCAGCCACTCTTCTGTACCAGGCTCCTGAAGTGAGTTGGCAGCTTTGTTCAAAAATCAGCTCAGCAAGCTGTATGGGGAGAATACAGGTAGTAGCATCACTTTGCTGACTGATTCTAGGTTTACAAAGCTGTAACTGAGAGCTGAGTTTTTTGCTCTTGCAGAAATCTTCCCACAGATGAAAGCAGTGGCTGTTTTGTCATTTACTGAGGAAAGGAGGAGCTACAGTCAAGGAAACCAGTAACAGTCAACAATTTTAAACATGCAATCTCTGTGTAAGAAAACAAAATAAGTAATCCCACTTCATTTTGACAATTATAAACCCTGGGCTTGTGTTACCCTAAAGATTTAAATACACTGAAGCTAGAACTAACCAGAACTCCATAGAATAAAACATCTGAGGGTGAAGGCTTTCATTTTTTCTTATTCTTTCAAACTGTGATATGCGAACACTGATTGACTTCACGTGGCCTTCTTAGATATCCTGCTGAATTGGGACTTGCTCATAACTCATTCAGGGTCCCGTAAGGGTTAGCAAACTGATCTCTGACTCATTTTTCCTTTGCAGGAGTAACAACAGTCCTCACCATGACCACCTTAAGTATCAGTGCCCGTAACTCTTTGCCAAAAGTGGCCTACGCTACTGCAATGGACTGGTTTATAGCTGTTTGCTATGCCTTTGTATTTTCGGCATTGATTGAATTTGCAACAGTCAATTATTTCACCAAGAGGAGTTGGGCATGGGATGGCAAAAAAGCCCAGGAAGCTGCAAAAATCAAGGTGCTTAACTCACATTTTTAAAATACCTAAAATAAAAAGCAGATATTCAGCATAGTTTAAATAATGGAATGGTCGATTTTCAGCTTCTTTGTGAAAAAGCTATTTAATTATCTCATAACATACTTTTACCTTCCTGTAGAGGGAAATTTGCAAGGAAATATGGTGCCTTCCCTTCACAGAGATAGACTACCAGTCTCTATCATCTGGATGAAGAGGACTGTTTACAGAAGCACACTGGGCATTGAGTACACGGGGCATGGGATTCCAGTGATCAGACTCCTGATAATAGCAGACATACACCATGAAACATATCTCTGCAGAGCACTCCCTGTGTGCTTTCCTAAATAAATAACAAAGCTCACACTGAGCTCCATGAGTCGGGGTCCCACCACAGTAAAAAAAAAGGAACCAGAGATTAGTTCTGTGGAAACACAAACTTTAGAGTTTCATGCTGAAATGAAACTTTTGGCATAGGATGGACTCTTAGGAGGGACAGCACCCTCTGCAGATGCACGACCACGTCTCACTGACAGAAGAAGCTGCTAAGGCACATGCCAGCTGGGACATGGGTCCAGCCACTGAGTCTCAGCTTTATCCCTCCAGGGAAAGTCACACTTGAGTAAGGGCTGCAGAATCAAGGCAGAAACATCTGTTTGATAGTCAAAGTTAGAATAGCCTACAGGCATTTACTGGCATGCTCAACTATGGTGCTGAGCATTTTGGGTCAGTATCTTGAGAACACGTTTCCACTTTCTGTTCTGGTATAACATTTTGTTCTTTGCACTGCAGAAGAAAGAGCGCAACTTGCTGGGAAATAAACCAACTAATACCTACAGCACTGGGAAGATGACTCCTGCACCAAACATGCCAAAGGACTCAGCCCCATCTGTCATCTCAAACACTACATCTGCTCCAGTGAAGCCTGCAGAAGAAAAGCCTGCTGAAAGCAAAAAGACTTACAACAGCATCAGTAAGATTGACAAAATGTCCCGGATAATTTTTCCAGTGCTGTTTGGAACTTTTAACTTAGTTTACTGGGCCACATATTTGAATAGGGAGCCTGTTATTAAAGGTGCCAATTCTCCAAAATAAACTGAAGTACTCTGGAGCCACATGTGAGCCATACTTACAAAGCAGATGCTACCAAGGAAAATTTGAGATCCAGATGACTTTCTACATTTGGGCAATATTCTTCAGGAAGTTTTTTGCATGTTTAATAATATGTACAAATAATATTGCCTTGATTGTTTCTACATGTAACCTCAGATGTTTTGGAGACGATTCTATTACTTACAGCAATGGATCTTTATAAAAGATCAGAAGACATTGAACATGGCTTCTTTGCTGCTGAGTATCTTGCATTGATAGTTTACAAATAAAATAAGTTATATTTTTTAACTGTTCAAGTGTACTACATATCGTGGTTTTTATACTTCAGATGTACAGTCATACAAATATGGGCTTAACCTATATTTTACAGAAGAGCTCCACTATTGTCATCTGATAAGTTACTGAGTAACGCCAGTTGTAAATGTGCCAAATTATTAAGTGTAGGGCTATGTTTGAGCACCTTTACTAGTTACAGGTAGTGCATTACTCCACAGACAAAACTGCTCAGCCCAATTTTCATTGGAAGTTTAATACAATGCAGTAAATCCTAAAGGGACTATGATGATTTTCACTGCTTGAGACTCTAGCTTGCAGTGAAATAACATAGGGAGCAGGATGCTACTTGTGTAAATAAAGATGATGGAATCTTGCCCTTAAAAGAAAATACAAAGTTTGTTTGGATTTTGCATTCCAAGGAATTCTCTCTAATTATTCTCAGTATTTATTCCAAAAAATAAAGAATTATATTGCATGAAATTAACATAGATTAGGAACATACTTGTGCAAATAAAACTTCTAACGACAGCAGTAGACATTTTTATCAGGATAAAATAAATTATGTTTGGACATTTTTCCAAGAAGAAGATTGTGTTATATTAGCAGAGATTAACAGAAAATAATTACAGTAATTGTGCAATAATTATTGTTTCCCACTGCAAAAACCAATCAGCCAACACTAGGAAGTGTGATCAGAAAACTTCATGACAGCTTTGTGACAGCAAGGTGTTTCAGTGACAATATTGACAGAAAGGTCTTTGTACTGTCCATCTGAAACTTTTCTATAAAACGCCTTGCTGCTGACAATGTATTTTGCTTTCACAATGAATGAGAAAATGCAGTCTGAGTTTTCAGCTCTTTACTCCTTGGCATCCTTTAATTGTTCCAGAAGCTTTTGTAATTAAATCTTAATGTTTAAATAAAAAATGTATTCAACATTTGATTGCAAAATGTCATTCTTATACTGGTTATCCTTTTAGAGAGACCAAAGAGCACACCACAGAAGCTGAAGAATTAACTGGAAAGCACACATGCACACTTGATCACATGTGCACACATGATATATCCTCCCTATTGCCCAGAAAAGAATTTGTCTTGAGTGATCACAGTGAATCGAGTTGCTGCAGAATTAGGTGCTATCTTGCTATGAAGCCACAGTCCCATAATCTTTGGGGGACAGAGTGGAGAGTTCATGCTTCACTTTGAGATGAAGGTCTGGTCTGGGACTGGTGAGTTGTCTGGCTTCTTTTGTGTCTTCTCTTCAACCCTTTCATTCCTAAACATTGCCAAGAAAAAAATCCCATACGTCTATTGTTTTCTGAAGTTTTTGCTTGATGCTGTAGAATGAGAAATTCACAAATTCTTGAGGCCAGTGGAGAAGCCATGAGACTGAGCAAGTGACTGGATGCAAGTGACTGAGCAAGTGAAAGGAGCAAGGGTGGGGGCATCTATTCAATGCTAGCCTAAGCTGAAGTGAGGATGTGGATCTCTGTTTTCATGTAGGCTTCCTGTGTGTCTTTGAGCAGCCACACACCTCCTTGTTCATCAACGCCTTGCGGGGGTCCCTTTGGCCCTACAGGGATCAAAAACTGTGAAAAAGTGCAGTGCTCATTGGAAGACAAAACTTTATGAAGTCCCTTGGCTATTTCTTCAGGTGAGAAACTTGGAGAATTACATGACTGAGCTTGGTGAATGAGAAACTCAGAGCCATCCTTGAGTACCATCTTCTCCAGGCCAATTCTGGAATCTGCTCCAGAGAGTTAATGTGCTGTATATGCTTACACCCAAATCTGACTCTTGCTCTGTATGAAAACTTTATTTTCTGGTCTCCATTGCAGGACTCAGCAAAAGGATCTCTAAATCTGATCTACTTTACTTACATTGAAAGTCATCCTCAACAAATATGGGTCTACCTGCAGCGTGTGCTTGTGCATGAACACTAGGTGTTGTTCCATAGTTCGGAAGATGCTTCAATAAGCTGATAGACTCCAGGCTGGAATACTTAAATGCTATTGCCTCACATTACACTCTACCTCACAATTTAAATCTCTCCACAGTCAGTGGAGCTGTTTGTGTGGGAGGTTGCTACTCACTGAGATGGTATCTGGACTGTGGGAGACAGGAGCATTTCCCAGGTCCTGGCTCAACCAAAACACCTTGGCCTTGTCCTGCGCCAGGCTGGGGTGGTATTTGGATGTGTGTCAATCTCCTCTGGTATCCCCTGAAGTACCTTGGGCTTTCAGGAATGGAGTGAGCTGTGTCACTGTCCCCAGCATGGGTGAACTGGGACCCTGCAGGACACAGCTACTTCACATCTTAGTCATGGCCAAAGGTAGTAATAAATAGGAATTGCTTCTCATTGAGTTTTTCATGTATACTTTAATGAAAAAAGATTTGAGAAGTGAATTACAATTCAGCACTGTAGGGGAAGTGTGTGCAGGCTGCTGCCAAATTTCCTTACTTGCACCCATTCAGAATGAAAGAACAAGTCAAATACAATGGAAGAGATTTTTAATTTCTGATATTTGAGCTGTGGCAGCTTACTTCAAGGATGAATTTAAGCAACAATGTATTTTATAAAGCTCAACATTCCTCCCTTATCTTGTGTTCTGTTTTTTATTAAATGGAATGTGTCCTCTGTGGAATAACTGAACATATTTATACAAAACTGAGGAAGTAATGATTTTATAAAACAATCTCTTTCAAAAATTCTTGCTCAACATTTAAGTTAAACTTTGAAGAAAAATGAGTGAAACTGCTTTGCTATTCATATTATGCAGAAAAGATGAACATAACACTTGCACTGCTATTTGGTTTTTAAATCTGGAGATAAAGTTCTTTATAATGACGATGTATTTCCCCTAATACCCTTGCTTCTCAGATTGGAATTGACACTGAAATGATAAAACTGCTTGAATTCTTTCTGAACTTACATGTTTTTATGTTGCTACAAATACTTAAGTATGGTCACTGCATGGAGACTCTCAGATGACATCCTCACTTTACCAATTTTGAATCTTCCACTATGTTTTTACAGACATTTGTTCAATTTTAAGACAGAAAGATTGGAAGTTAGATTTTATGAAGCCCAAAGGACTTCTGAAGGATCTTCCTAGGATTATCCCTAATTTAGACTCAAGTGTAAGTGTCCCATTCTGTAATGCATTATTTCCCCTTCAGTGCCATCCTCAAAAGCAATTATCACTTCTCACAGCCATAATGTCTTAAAATTTGCTGCTTAAATTAGCCCTGGTTAAAAGCAAAGTAAAAAGGAAGAATATTGATTGAAGATACCAACTAATTTCAGTTAGATGAATTTGGAGAATAGATTGCAATGGACTGGACCAACAATGACAGGCGGAATTTGTAGGTAGGAAAATTACTACACAGGGGGCAACCCCTTCTCCCTTATAACTTATCACATATATGATAATAAGTGTTGGAACCAGGCACTCAAGGCAGTTTTTGCCTCAGTGGATCTGGGCTCAGTTCTTCATTCACTGAGGGCTGGTGTTTTTGATGTCCTCAGGACAACTGCTCAGGGGTGGTCTGGCCCCAGAGCAGCAGCCCTGCCTGCCCTGGATGCCCATGCTTCTGCCAGAAGTGTGTGCAAAGCTGCTGAAATGATGATGCAGCATGGCAGCATCAGGAGGGATTCTCCCTATTCTGCCCACAAGCCAGAAAGTGGAGAGCCCTGTGCTGAAGGACAGAACTGAGGGCACACAGAAAGTGTTGGGACCTCTGAGGTTCAACTTCCTATTTCAATGCTCCAGCAGGAGCAACAGAGACCTTCAGTCAGAATAAACTGGCTCAAGCCTATTAGAAAATAAGCCTTCAGCTGGAGGACTCCAGGAGCTGTAGGAGACAGGTTTCAGGTCCTTCCCTCTTTGTCTCAGAGTAGCCTCAGTTCCCTTCTGTGCTTCTCGTGGTCTATTGGTAGCACTGGAGAGTCAGGAAAACCACCAGCAGGGCTCTCCTTCAACACTGAATCTCAGAGAAGTTCAGGTACCCAAACTGTTCAGTGCTAGAGATGAGGCTCCCAGTGCTAGTTAGTGAGGAATTCGATCCGTGAGTTCCTGCCCTTCCACGGCATTCTCCCCCCGCTTATTTATGCTAAACAGCTCCCTGCACAGCTACTTTCACAGACCCATACTTCCCCACAGCACAAGACATACCACGGAGGTATCTCACAGGTTGAAAAGACAGTCACCTTCTGTGAAAATGCAATGAAAGGTAAGTTACAATATGGATGCATTTTGTTGTGCTGCAGAATATAAACATTTTGCTATTATTATATGGCATGACAAAATGTTCTTCTGTTATAACACGTTCTGGATAATCATGACCCTTACCTGAATATACAATTTGAAAAGGGTCAGCAAAGGTAGAGAGTGTGGTTAAAAGTAAAATAAAAGCATATGAGTATGGAGAGGAGGAATAGAAATGACCGAGGCATTAGGTGTAAACAAGAGTGGTGCTAAAGTATCCCTTTAGCGTTAATACATACATAGCCCACCGAGAACAACAGAAAGGAAACCTTAAACATCACCTTTTCTTTTTTCCTTACAGCCTGAGGAGAATGAGTCAATCAACGAACCATATTGCTCCAATCGAGCCTTGGGGAATTTCTGACACTCTGCAAGGAAAGAGAGGACACTGTGAGGGTCTTTGTCGAGGTCTGAGTGACTCGATGGCCACATACAGCTCAGCTCAGAGCGCGGGGGTAACCGAGCGCTCTGCCGCCGGCTGGAGGCAGCGCGGGGTGCGGGACCCGGCCCGATCCCTGGCGCTTCCCGCCGCCGCCGCCAGAGGATCCCGCCACCGCGGCAGGACGCAGTGAGGGCGGGATGGGACTGGGGGGCGGGGAAGAGGAGGAGCGGAGCCCGACGGAGCCGCCGCTGCGGGGAAGCCACCCCCGGCCCTCTCCCCGCCCGCCCGGGGGTCCCCGTGGAGCAGGGCCGCCGAGAGCGGGGATGCGGAGCTGGACCTGCCCTCGCCACTTCTCTTCGTAAACGCCGCCAGAGTATCTCTCCTCCGGGTCTTGCTACCACCTACCACCCAGCTGACTCGTGCTGCCCACCCGGGCGGGGCCCCCCAGCCGTCCCCTCCCGCTGCCGGCAAAGCGAGTTCCCCCGGCCCGGGCCGCCGCAGCCTTCTCGGATGCTGCAGCATCGCCCCAGCGGTTCGCGCTGCTGGGCTCCCCGGCAGGGGTGCCGGGGCCGGGCTAAGCTTTTATTTATTCAAACTGAGTGTGTGAATAGACACATTTTTCTATATGGCCAGCGCAGGGGAAACCCCTCCTTGCATGACGGGCTCTTCCCGTCCTTGCTTTCCAAAAGCGCGGGCGCTGAGAGCCGGTACGTGGGAACTGCGACCTGAGAGCCCTAAATGCTGTTTGCATAAGCAGCAGCCTTCAGGAAACCTTCAAGCGGCTGCAGACTGTCGCGGTGCGGCGGTGCCAGAGCCCCGTGCCGCCGGGACCCACCGGCGCTGGCGGGACTTTCTCGGGTCGCTGAGAGCGGGGGCTCCCCTGTTCGGCCCGTCCCGCCTCCCGCCCGCCCCACAGCGCCGCTGTTCCCGCAAACTTCGCACCAGCGGATCGCCGTGCTGCTTGAGCTTCAGCATCGCTACTCCTGCCGAAATCCAGGCAACCCCCGAGCTTTCGCCGTCCGTTCCTTTCCTCGTTTACTCAGGGCAGCAGGCGGCCTGGCTTCCGCAGTTCTCTGCTGGTGGCGGAAAAGAGCACAAGCCTTGTAACAATTGATTATTAGCAGTCACGGTAACTGCAATTAGCCAAAGTAAACACGAAAGAACTGCTGTATAATCTAGCAAAGAGGCGTTAAGTTGGAAATAAAAAACTCAACAAAACCCGAAAGGTTGAAAGAAAACCCCTAAAGTAAATAACTGAGAGTTAATTGCTTGACTCACGACGGATTTTCCTTAAGCTGGGTCGTTCCTTTAAAAATTAACTTCTGGAACAGAACTCCCTACAGCCAGCTCTTCTAGGCATCACGTAGGAGTTATTCTAAAAGTAAGCTTGCATCTTCCAGCAGATTTTTTTTTTTTTTTTAATTAAACAATTTAAAATTACTTCCCCGGAACACGGAAGTTATGTCTAGGGGAGAAGGAAACAGAGATTTATACTCCCGAGATTTCTGATCACGGGAAAGTGGTGACTCGCTGAACCTCTGGCAGGGCTTTTTGTTTTCAAATTACAATTATGTAAGTGAAATTTTGTCACTTCCCGTTCTGAAAACAAAGGGGAATATTCCAATTACTCTGATGCCCAGTGCAAAGCTCCACACACCTAAAAAGAATTGAAGTCGCTAAAAATCACATCTGTGCTGTTCCTAGTGGAGTAGAAAGACAAAAGTTGTCCAAACCCAAACTATTTTTGCCCTGAATACACTTGACTGTTGTCTCATTTCTGAGTTCTCACAGCAGAAGAACCTCCTTTACTCTAAAGTGCACAATACACACATAAGTCCACGCCACCTGGTCTACAGGATCGCGTAGACCTTTTCTCCGTGTATACTTTTTTCTGGCATACCTCGTGCATATAAATGTGTATCCATGCATTAGTACAATGCATGCAAACTTCTGCATACATCCACCTAGATACAGAGGCATACAGAAACACACTGCGCTGCGTTTGTCTATCTGTCCGTGTAAGCAGTGGCACCGATTACATGGATCTGCGCCTGTGTGTACATCGGGATGCCAGTCGCTCCGATCACCCCGAGACCAGCACCCGACCCCTCTCCCTCCGTCTGAAGAGAGCACCTCCAGCCCCGGGCCGTGGCGGGGCTTTCGGCAAGTGATCGTGGGGTTTGGGAGTGAGAGGATCCCGCAAAAGAGCAGGGGGATCCCTCCACCGGGCGCCCTGCCTGGGGCATCGGGCTGGTGATGTCGGGTGGAAGTCCCGGCTGCCGGCTGACTGCGGCTGCCGGGTGTGCTGCTCCCCCTCTCTTGTGTGCGTGTGTGTGCGCCCGCTGGGGCGGGGGCAGGGTTCACTTCCCGGCGAGGCGGGTACCTGTTGGGCAGGGAGCGGGTACGAGGTGTTGTTCTCCGATGCGGGGCGGTCCCCGGCAGCACTCCGGTGCCGCGCTGCGGGGCTGGCTGCGGGCAGGCTCTCCGCGGGGGGGGCAAGGTGCGCCCCTTCTCCCCGCCCCCCGCCCGG